>JAPTOF010000028.1:0-287500 GCA_028554755.1 Cordia subcordata | reverse complement strand
GGCAGTCAAAAGAAAAATATTTTAGAGGCCTGCCAATTCGTAACTAGTAGCAACAAGCTATATGCAGATCAATGCAAGTCGCGTGGATCACAGGCTCCTTATTTTTTTTCCTAAATAAAAATTATTTGAAAAAATATTTTTAGGTATTATAGAACAAGATTATAGTGAGTTAATTTTTCGTCTTTAAATTTGAGGATTCGTTATTTTATATTTACTTTAACAGTGTTCCAATCTTTTTTTTTTTTTTTGAAATCTCCTATCCAAATTTTTTTCTAACAACCTTCCTAGCTACTTCTTCATGCCTTATATAATTTCACTTGCAATATTTGCAATATTTCTTTATTTATTTTCAATACAAGTTATTTTATAATTTTTTAAAAATTGATGACTATGTTAAAACTTTAATTACTAATATTATTTTTTTGCTATTTACAATAAAATTACTATGTAACTCCACTATACTTAATTAAAATTTTACTACTACTAATTTTAGTAGTAGTAAAATTTTAATTAAGTATAGTGGAGTTACATAATGGTGTGGAAGTATGATTTGTTGATCCATGAAAGTCAAAATTTGGGACTCATCTTGGATCTTAACATAAAACATGAATGCGGACCGCGGTTCTTAATCTGTCGGAAATTCAAAATTTGGGACTCATCATGGATCTTAACATAAAACATGAATGCGGACCGTGGTTCTTAATCTGTCGACCTCATGCATTTTCTTTTTATTCATCACGTCGATATCCATTGATTGGCTACATAATATATATTATTGACTATTATGTACAGCCATTGATGATCCTCAGTTTTGTTCATTTATTTATATATAGCATTATTATTGACTACAACAAGAATTATTTTTTAAACCTTTGGAGCATTTTGTAACTTTCAAACATTCAGCTTTAATTTATCATTTTTGTAACAACAAAATTGTTCGTATCCAAAACTTGTTTCTTGATTATTAATGCCATTGAAATTCTTGACTACTTTCAAGACAAATTTAGCACGCTTAGTGTTAATGGATAGTTTTTCCTAGATTAACTCCATCCTTAATTAGTTTTATCCGCCCATGCTTCCATGTACATAATTGGGGACAAGGGAAGCCATTCACAGCAAAAAACTGAATCAAAATTAGGAGAAGTAATAGCACCCTTACATTTTACTTGGGGTAAAATATACGTTACCTCATCTCGTTTGTATAATAACTGAATAAGTGCCACTTTTAAAAAGCATAAAGCAGTAAAGTAAAATGTTTTAAACCATAGGAGAGCAATCAACTGCTTATATAAATTACTAGGTAACGTGTATTTTACCCTTTTACTTATTCAATTCACTACCAATCTAATAGCAAAAGAAATAAATATGAAGAGAAATATTACCTCATTTGTCGCTGAAGTGGAACCAAAATACGCTGTTCTACCAGAGGACAAAAGGCAAACATTTTGAAATAATTCAAAAACTTCACTACTTGGTTGATGGATAGAAACAATGACAGTCTTGCTATCTTCTTTGGCGAGCTTCACTATGCGGTTCATGACATGGTAGGATGCAGCACTGTCTAGCCCACTCGTGGGCTCATCAAGGAAGAGAAGCTTTGGTCGTGTTAAGATTTCAATGCAAATGCTTACTCTTCTCTTCTGTCCACCACTAAGCCCTTTCACACTCCACGCCCCTCCAATTCTTGTCTCCATGGCGTCTTGCAATCCCACCTCTTTAATGGTGGCTTCTGCTCTTTGCTTCTTTTCAGCTATAGACATGGAGTCAGGGAGTTGGAGTTGAGCTGAATAGTACACAGCTTCTCTCACGGTAAGTGTTGTCATCAGCGCGTCGTCTTGTGTCACGTAGGCCTAAACCAACTAATAGATACATCATGTCTTACAATATACTTTTTGTACGGATTAAAATGTTTGTTTGGCCTAACGGTAATATTTTAGCTGTTGAGTCGTAAATTTTTAATTAAAAGAGCTTTTAAATAAAAGTTATCGATTATTTAGCCTAATATTTTTAAGAGTTGAGTTTTTAATTGTCTTAAAACAATATTAGAATTTCAAAATTATGGGGTAATATTTTTCAAAAAAGAAGAAAGAAAATAATTTCTAATGTCATGTAAAAAAAACTTTTTAAAAGTCTTTATCAAAAAACTCCAACTTAGAGCTTCTTGTTTTTTAGCTTTGGTTTTTATGTAAAAGTACTTCTAAAAATTTGCCAAACAAATTAATTTAATTTCAGTTTTCAAATTTTTTTAAATTCACATAAAATACTTTTAAGTGTCTAAAAATTAGGTCAAATAAATTCAAATAGTTAAAATTATCTCTTTTAAAAGTGAAGTTTTCGATTTAAATTTCAGGAATGATAGGTTTTACAAATATATATACATATATATGTGTGTGTGTGTGTGTTTATATGTTTAGAGCCATTTAATTTTGAGTGGACGATAAATAGATGCATTTGCTCAGTGGCTGCGCACTGCAGCAGAAATTGACATTAGGGGCCCAAAGTTTAATGAAAGAGATTGACAAGATAAATAGAGATATTTTTAAATATAAATAAGTGTAGGATTCTTAATCCTTGGCACGTGCATGCAGCTATTAATTTGGAATCGTGGGGTAAGTGATTGAGATTATATCTTTTACGAGTAATAATTTGAGTTAGAATTGCATGGGAGATAGATATTAGAGCAGAGGTAGGATGTTTGTATTAAAAGAATAAAATTGAAAACTTTGTTCAACTTTTGTGTCAGTATAAGATGTACAAGGCTATTCATTGGATTCTGAGCCCACCTACGTGATTTTAAGTCAATAAATACATGTTTTTTTGTTTCACTTGCACTAATCATAGAAAAGTAAAATGATAATTTTTGTTCCAATTACAATTTTATAGCAACAAAATATGTGTTATATTTTCAACCGTAAAAATTGACTTTGAAATTTTATATGCAATCTTTTTAAGGTAACAAAAAAAAAATTATTACTTCTGAAAGTATAACTAATACAAATTTGAAAAATGTACTTATTACACCTCAAAATATAAAAATATTTTAAATTTTTTTTGGTGCATGCCTATATTAGTTATAACTCTCTTGTTACACTTTGAACAAGCATAAATATAATTAATTTTATTATACTTTTAAATGTAATTAGAAAATAAAATATGCATAATTATTAACTTAATTTATTATACCATCCTTTTCTTTTGTTAAAAAAGAAATAAATCACTTTGTTGATCTAATGACTTTACTCAAATCACTTTGTTTTGCCCTACCGAAGTGCCGAAAGCTAGTGTCTGCTTGGAACCATTGATGAGGATCTCTCCAGTTTGCCTTGTATTTGAATCCAATCGTCCTGCGTTTATACAGAACAAATTATACAAAATTTTGGCACATCAAACGGAAATAATTATTAAAAACATCATTGCTGGAACGCATGAAACCCCTTTGTAAAGTTCTTATATAAGTTTAAATAAGCTGGTCACTATCCATTTTAAAAGTTAACATTAATACTGTAACATGCAAGTAACAAGTCTCCTATGCAAGTGAGGATATACTTTTTATATATTTGCTAGTTTACATCTTTAATTAGTACTTGTAGCTCTACGCAAGTACAAACTTCCACATATTTTCTACTTGCGCCTCTAACAATCAGCTAAAATACAATATCACTAAATATTAATACAAAAAATAATTTAATTAATATGTACAAGGTTAAATTTTTAGATGAAGTGATAACTTAACATATTATGAGAGCTTAGAAATTGAAAGATCTCAAAATTGTGGACATGCAAAGTTCAAACAAATCACGTTAGATGACGTGTTAATACAATAATCAACTAATATTTTCTCTATAAATTATATTTAAACTTTTAGACTATGCGGTGATTTTGTTATAATTAAGTAAATTAATATTATCTTGTTTACAAACTTAAACTTTTAAATAAGGTAGTCAATCTAATATAATATCACGATCTAGAAACCAAACAATTTCAAGTTCAAAATTCACCGTCACCCAAAATATTAAAAATTTGCATGTCCAAGACTAATGGTCTTAAGTTCAAAACTCACTGCCACGTTTGACTCGTGCGAGTTGTGTCATGAATTACCTGCTAAAGCATCAAGAAGAGTAGACTTGCCGCTGCCAGAAGGGCCTATGATAGCCAAGACTTCACCAGGCTGAACGTAACCCGTCAGCCCTTGCAAGATGGTCCGACGTCCGGATTTCTCGTCCGGCACCGTCACCCACAAGTCCTTCCACGTCAAGAAAATGCCATTTCCACCATCTCCTTCAGATACCGAATTTCCATGCTCATGTTTCTCTTCATTTTCTCGTGCTGCAAAATTTTCCATTTCACAGGAACTTTCGATCCCTGACATTTTAGTCCTTCGAAATGATGCACCTAATCCCTGAGTGATTGTCTCTACCACCTACTGATGACGATATCGGGGCTTCTAGGGGTGATGTTGTCTTAGGAGCACTAGGACTCCATATAATGGGAGATGCCCTGAATGACATTGCTTCTTATATATGTGGGAATTATTTTGGCTTTGGGTTTATTTTTTGAATGGTTTTGCTACAAAGTTATTACGTGTTTATATAGATTGGCTATGGACGCTGCCATGCAAAAGGACTGCAGCAATCAATACTAGCCAAACACTTGGCTCTACGTTAATTATATTTGGGACTGATGTGGACTGCAGTCCGCTATGGTGAGTTTTCAAACAAAGGAAAGTTCAAAGCAAATTGTCCTCCTGAAGCACGTTAATTTTGAAAGATTTGAAAATTTTGCAAGATAGAAAAAATTGAAAAACTTAAATGAATAGAAAGGAATTAGGCAAGACACTTCTAAAAAGTTTTCTTAAGGATAGTGATTTCCTCACTATAAGTGCAAATGGACTCGTGGAAATGTTATCCTCAGGATACAATACCTAACATTAGAATTAATAAGATTGCACTCCTTGTTAATTCTTTGAACTAGAAACCCCAAACTCAAGAAATGATTTAAGAGATTTTTTGAGAGGAGAGTGTTAGTAGAGAATTGGAAGAGGAAGAGAGCAAAACTAATTTTCTTCTTCTGTTCCTTTCACACACTTGATCACCTATTTATAGAAGATTACACGTCAATTCAAGAAGAGAGGCAACTGTTAATATTGTATTCAACGTCTATAAGAATTACACGAAGCAAAGCAACGTTATAATTTGATTCACGAATCAGTTTATAAGGCAACGTTTCAGGCAATATTCAATTTGCACTTTAACTGCCACAATTCCGTTGCAAACATAACAATAGGCTATATTATTATTTATTATTATTATATTATCAAGTTCATAGCCATAATGATATTACCAAATAATAATATTATATTCACACGTGATGACATTAGACATATCATAAATAAATGTATGTTATATTAGTTAATATATATATATATATATATATATATACAAAAATGTCTATCCACATATAAAAAAAATTTATTTAGGGTGTTTGTTACATATCATCCTATATTTTTTTTTTTTATCTTACTATTCTACTATAATCACTTTCATGGTATACTTAATTAGCTTGTTATTTTTAAAATTTTTCGTTTTTAACATACTAACTAAATATACACGTGAAAGACATAAACAAACACAATATAACACAATGCATGCTTTATCTCACTACAATATTTTGTTCCAGTAATTACATATTTTCAGTTACACTTTTAGGAAATGTAAAAAAGTATTTTGAAATAGATGCACTTTAAAGTGCAATAATATACCTTTGTATAATTGTAACGACCCCACTAATTTTGGTTACTTAAATTTTGGGATTTTGTTCTCACTTGAGTTGGTTTTATCCCTATGAAAATTTAAAACAAGTTAAACTCTATGTTTTATTTAAAAAAAGAAACAGGTATAGTCAGATAAGGGGGAGAGAAGTCATATGAGAATAGGAATTTTTCTTTTTTTGAAAAAGAAAATAGAACGTATAAATTGGACTTAAAAAAAAAAATTTGACGACGTACATGTTCGTTCTTGTAGTTCCAGCAGAGCATAAGGTAGCAAATACAGAAGATACCAATTTTACACAGGAACTCAATTAGTAGGGCTTTTGGTGGTATATGTATTTTGGATTGTAATTCTTGGAGTTCCGTCTGCATCATTGAATATTAGCTTTTGCTTTACTTGTGAGTAAGGTAAGTACGAAAACCTCTTGTTGAATTATTTGATATTTTGTTAGGTCATATGTTAATTTCGAGGAAAAAAAATCTTTATATAATTACTTAAATAGATGGTTTAAATTAGATTATAAATTTACTGGTATATATAAATGTGTTTATACATTCATTTAAAATAAAAATTTCTTAGAAAAAAAATTATGTACATATATATATATATATATATATTTACACTTCTTTTTAATATTACTGTGAACCCTGAAATCGTTCTTTAAAGTTAGTGGTTTAATTCATGTTTTTTTTTTTCAATTTTTCTTTCGGATCATCACCGCAAAACAGTGACGAAATGCCACTATTCTGGGCAAAACAACAAAGTGAAACTGTGCTTCATTTCACATCTTGTATGCCATACTAATAAGAAGTCTGCAAAGTTGATTTCAACTGTTTTTCTACTTTTGTTTCATATTTAACTATGTTATTTACTTTTTCTTTTATACTTATGATGGACAATCAATAAATATATGTATACATATATATATATATATATATATATAATACTTTTCTTTCACTATTCTCAAGCCGATGAAAAAATAGTCTCAAGTCTAATTCATATAATTTGAGAATAGCCTATCTCAAACCAAAAACATTGACAAAGCTAACTTTGTGATAAGAAGGATCAAATGACCCCGCTATTAATTGATAAGAAAAAAGTAAAAATTCTATCTGTCTCTCATTATAAATAATAAATAAGTGATAAAAATTCCCAGCAAAAAAATAAGTGACAAAATAAACGTGATTCACGCATATATGCGCGATGTAGTCTTTTCATACAGGTAGACAAGTCCAATGCAACTAATGAGTGATAGTTTTGTCTGATTAGTATGGTCTTGGTTGTGCGAGTTACTAGTGAATTTTCTTTAATATATTTTCAACGACCAGAAGGTCTATGCATGTAAACAGTAGACTCCACGTTTCACTTGCATCAAAGCATCCGGCCGTGTGTCAAAAGGGGCTTGAGCGTACATGCTATTTTTGTTTTTGCTAGGCGAGTATACAAACCTTTTGATCCCTTATACATGCATACTCTTGTTCCTTTGGGTGAAATATCATAAAGAAGATCCACCTCAAAAAAAAAAAAAAAAATCTTTTTGGAAAACATGGATGATAAGTTAGAGGATTTGTAAAGAAAGGTTTAGAATCAAATTGGAAGAATATCTATTATGGTTTTTTTTCAATGCAGACATTTATTATTTGGTAATTTGAAAACTTTTATTTCACAAATCAAAGTATAGAAATTTTTATATATATACGTACTATGATAGTCTTTTCCTATATACTCAAGTAGACAACCACCCATCCACTTTTAAAGAACCATAAATGGATTACGAAGGACTTTTTAAGTGACAAAGAGATCCGATACACTTTTAATGTACCACATATAGGGGGTTCCTAACAATTTACCCTTCTTTTTTTCTTTATCTTTAAGAATTTGAGTGAAATATCATAAAGAAGATCGACCAACATAAGGTCGATTAAAAGAAAAATCTAGAAAACATAGATTAGGATATGTAAAGAAAGGTTTAGAATCAAACTGGAAAAACATGGATTATGATTTTCTTCAACAAGATGACGTTTAATTATGTAGTAATTATTTGAAATTCTCTATTTTACAAATCAAAGTGTAGAAATTTTTAAGACAATTATTTCTTTTCATTTAGGTAACACTTGATCTTTCGAATTTCAATACTATATATATATATATATATATATATATATATATATATATATAAGGGACCATAAATGAATTATGAGGGACCATTTAAATCATAAAGAGATCCGATACACTTTTAATGTATCACATACAGGGGGTCCCTGACAATTTACCCTTCTTTTCTCTTTATCTTTAAGAATTTGAGTGAAATATCATAAAGAAGATCCACCAACATAAGGTTGATTAAAAAAAAAATGGAAAACATGGATTAGGATATGTAAAGAAAGGTTTCAAATCAAACTGGAAGGACATGGGTTTATGATTTTCTTCAACACAGATAACGTTTAATTATGTAGTAATTATTTGAAATTCTTTATTTTACCAATCAAACTGTAGAAATTTTTTAGAAAATTATTTCTTTTCATTTATGTAACGCCTGATCTTTCAAATTTCATCTCTCTCTCTCTCTCTCTCTCTATATGTTTGAAACTGAAAGTAATGTGTCTCTAATTAATTAGAAGGGCCCATCAGGTTCTGTGCTCATGTTGTCCTTCCAGTAGATAAATTCTTCTGGCCGTTCAAATCTGACCTATAAATAAGATATTTTATAAAAAATATTTTATAGTAAGTTGATAACAAATAACTTATTTTAAAAATAATTTATCAAATAAGATAAACGTTTCATAAAAAATTAAAGAAAAAACACAGCACTAAAAATTACAGATAAATCCCATATCAAATAATGTATCTCGGTACTTGATACAACCTGCTCGTGAGACGATACTCTTATTCACTCTTTATTACTTGTCACAATTTCGTGTACTTGTGGATTTGTAGGTAGGTGATACTTATAAGTTGACCTCTAAAGGGGAAAAAATTTGGTGAGCAAATTAATAACTCTAGCTGAGCCCACTATCCATATTGGCTAGAGGTCTCCTCATTTAAACAACTTTTTCTTTGTTTTCTTTTTAAACCCTCACCTCCATAGCATTGAATCTAAGACTTCATGCCTAACAAAGATAATATCAACTACTTGAATTATTCCCTAATCATTTAAACAACATTAGTTACATGTCTTAGTAAGAATCACGCATTAAGTGCAACCAAACATTATTGTTAATGCTTAAAAAAGAGATCCTCAACCTCTTAAACTATTCCTTAATCGTTTGATCAACATTGGTTACATGTTTTGGAAAGAAACAATGCTTTAAGTGCAACCATATATTATTTTAAAGATTGTAAGTTTTGCAGTACGGTATAGGAATCACACTGGAGACCTGAGAATATAATTGCCTTCCACTAAATAAAAAGTTTATTTTCATATATAATCGAAAGAAATAAATATTATTATTTCAATAGATATAACTATAGACAAGAAATCAAAATAAATAATAAGTAATTTTTGAAAAATAGAGAAGGTCCAATTATTAGTTTAATTGTTATTGTTTACATCACTGAGAGCAAGCATTAAACAAATTCTTTTATACTTCTAATATGAACATTGCAGCAATGTAACTGTTATTTAGAAAACATTGATAAGCGCCAATATATATTAACCAATCCTCAAAGCATGGGACCACATTCCACATGCGTTTGTCTTAGGCCTAAGTTTACCTTGACTTGCGTAGGTATAGATAATATTTTATGCGCATTTTTTGTTTTTTTTAATATCTACAAAGGTAAATTATGCATGTTTTTAATTTTTTTAACTAAATATCATATAAATATAATATCCCCATATTTAGAAATCAATCATGATTATAGACATTTAGTTGACTAATATAATGACGAATCTCAATCATTTTATTTAATAATTGTTATAATTAAATTTATTTTAATCATTTTTGGTGTAATATTTAATTGTAGAGACTAATGGATTAAAAAAAATGATAGTGACTTGAATATATATATTTGGAATGAGTTAACTTAAAAAACTAAAAAGAAAACCATAGGGACTTGTACAAATCATATGGATTTGTTAGTATTGGCACTATTGAAGATTATTAAATATAAATATACCTAAAAAAGTTAATTGTTATGGGCATATTTGACCTCACTGATATTTTTTCAAATTTTGGATACGTCTATCTAAAGAAGACTATTCAACTAGATCCTTATTTTTTGGTCTTAATGATTATTGTCCTAATATATGGATAAATATCTAACACTATTATTAGAGTTCTATCAAATATCTATTAGGAGTCTATACATATCCAAGGACCATCCCTATCATTCTATAAATACCGCAAGATTTAGAGGCTTAATGTTTATATACATATTATGAGCAAATATTATGCTTATGCCTGAAATACGCCTATATTCTTATGCCTAAACTACGTCTATATTTTTATGTCGGAGAGTCTTTGGCTGGCACCACACCGGTGTCCTAAAATAACTCGACCCTATTCCTATTTTATATTATACTACTGACTTGAGCATCGGAGGGTCTTTGGCAGGCACTACATTGGTGTCCTAAGATAACTTGAGCGTCAGAGAGTCTTTGGCCGGCACCACACCGATGTCCTAAGATAACTCAACCTTGTTTTCTTTATTTTGTAGGTCATGTTACGAGGCGAATTCAGGAATAAATTCTTACTGGTAATTTTTGACATTATCTGTTAGTACCGTCTATAAAGATGATGAGTATTCCCATTGAGAACTATTATAATAGTAGCCATGTTGCAATTAATCGAGGTCCTATGAATTACGAAGTTGGTGCATCTGCTGAAAGTTCTATTAAATTTCCAGGCTGTGCCACAAGCCACATGATGGCTGCATGAGAAAAGACACAAACACCACTTCATATACTTCTTAACGTGATTTGCATTGCACAAATTGTGTGATATATTTTGCACTATGATATTGTGAGTAGAACCTTGCCATGTGATTCCATCAACTTTAGGACAAGGCAAGTAAGACAAATTTCTCATAATATCTAGAAAGATACATATATATAATGTGTGGTCATCTTATGTATAATTTATTCCTTACAATAAAATATAACTATCATAAAATGTCATGCCATTGCTATTGCACATCAGAATGTGAGAATGCACCTACTTTTTCTTGCATGATATACTCTTGAGGATGGTTGTCCATTTATTTTGTCTCCATTATCATCATAAGTTTAGATAATTCACAAAGAATAGTTGTTCGCTGTAAATTATTTATGTGAAGATCTCCTAGTATTTTATCCGGATAATATGGAGGATCGAAATAGTACTAATTCTTGGCTAGATATATGCTGTTAGATGTATTTTGTTATGAAAGCTTTGCGGCACAACTCACTTTTGCCAATGCATACCATGAAGTATTGACAAGCATTATCATATTGCTAGCGTTGAGGGATTGAAAAGCAGTTTACAAAGCCACTTGTGGGTACACAATATAACACAATGCATGCTTTATCTCACTACAATATTTTGTTCCAGTAATTACATATTTTCAGTTACACTTTTAGGAAATGTAAAAAAGTATTTTGAAATAGATGCACTTTAAAGTGCAATAATATACCTTTGTATAATTGTAACGACCCCACTAATTTTGGTTACTTAAATTTTGGGATTTTGTTCTCACTTGAGTTGGTTTTATCCCTATGAAAATTTAAAACAAGTTAAACTCTATGTTTTATTTAAAAAAAGAAACAGGTATAATCAGATAAGAGGGAGAGAAGTCATATGAGAATAGGAATTTTTCTTTTTTTGAAAAAGAAAATAGAACGTATAAGTTGGACTTAAAAAAAAAAATTTAACGACGTACATGTTCGTTCTTGTAGTTCCACCAGAGCATAAGGTAGCAAATACAGAAGATACCAATTTTATACAGGAACTCAATTAGTAGGGCTTTTGGTGGTATATGTATTTTGGATTGTAATTCTTGGAGTTCCGTCTGCATCATTGAATATTAGCTTTTGCTTTGCTTGTGAGTAAGGTAAGTACGAAAACCTCTTGTTGAATTATTTGATATTTTGTTAGGTCATATGTTAATTTCGAGGAAAAAAAATCTTTATATAATTACTTAAATAGATGGTTTAAATTAGATTATAAATTTACTGGTATATATAAATGTGTTTATACATTCATTTAAAATAAAAATTATGTACATATACATATATATATATATATATATATTTACACTTCTTTTTAATATTACTGTGAACCCTGAAATCGTTCTTTAAAATTAGTGATTTAATTCATGTTTTTTTTTTTCAATTTTTCTTTCGGATCATCACCGCAAATCAGTGACGAAATGCCACTATTTTGGGCAAAACAACAAAGTGAAAATGTGCTTCATTTCACATCTTGTATGCCATGCTGATAAGAAGTCTGCAAAGTTGATTTCAACTATTTTTCTACTTTTGTTTCATATTTAACTATGTTATTTACTTTTTCTTTTATACATATGATGGACAATCAATAAATATATGTATACATATATATATATATGTATACATATATATATACATATATATATACATATATATAATACTTTTCTTTTTACCTTATATCAATAAATTGTTCATATGTCATTTGTTTACAGAAGCTGATGGTTATGATGTAAAAGAAAAGGACTAATTATTTATTTCGAGTTATAATGGTTCTTTAAGAGAAAAAATAATATCTGCTAACATAAATGTTTGATTGATGGTACTTAACTGATAAATGTGTTTTCTGATAAACCTTTGCACTTTATGAGTAGCCCTTTTATGTCATCACTATTCAAGCTATGTCTTTGTTAACCCTCGGACGTGGGTTCATACACCATTTTTTGTGTAGTGCACTATGTATTCATTGGGACTCCCACTTGCTTTTGGTGGTATGTGCGACAACAAACCACTCTTTGATCTGTGCTACCAGAATTGTAGCCTTGGCCCTAACATTATAAGAATCTTATCCGTCTTTGGTTTTGTTGGCACAATTGGGAAATAAAGTTCAAAGAAATTACGTTCTTAATAAGTCTATTTTCTTGTAATGAATCAGTATGTGTAAATTTATGAAGTTGTATTTGTGATTCTTATTACTCTTGTGAGGTTTAGTACTTACTGAGATTCCTTATCTCACTATGATATTTTCCTTTGTGTCTTGAAACTATGTTGTTGTAGACGTAAAGAAGTAGTTTACCTTGTTTGGGCTAAAGGACCACATCATTCAAAAAGTTCTTAGAATTCTGGAATAAGGAGATAATTGAATCATCTAAGTCTATATGTTTTATTTCACATTTGGAACACTTTTGCCATTGATTTTGCTATTACTTATTGGTGAACTTTGGAGATTTCCTTGTTTTGAAACATTTAAAAGATATGGACTGTGGTGCTATTTTGGGATTATAAATGCTCTGAATTTGTTAAGTTATTTGTGGTTTTTTTGTTATGGTGCTTAGTGCCTTGCGGACTTATAAAGGATATTCCTTTTTATGTGCGTGGCAGTCACGGCTCTAGAGACCTGTTTTGATGGATTTTTTTTGGGTCGTGACAAAGTGGTATCAGAGCCTAGGTTATGATCAACCTTGGACCTAGGATGGGTGCATGGGTAGGTTAAGTCTATGTTATATAAGGATTGTTATTATATTAATAAGTTAATTGTGTTCTAAAACTTGTGATGTTATAGGACGAATATGGCCCCTAGGAAGAAGTCTGTTGCAAGCTCGATCAATGCTCTGTCTCTAGAAATCGACGATGAGAATGTTCCATTAGCTAAACTTGCAAGGCAACTTGAGATTGACGAAGACGTTGCTGAGGAGGCTGACTTTGATGGCATTGCTGATGCTCTTCTCCGCCGTATGATGTGAAAAGCACTTAATGCATCTAATGAGGAGAACAATGGTCAAAAAGTGTCAGAGGTGTTCCTAAATATGCAACCGCCATCATTTACTAGTGAGGAAGAGGCACAAGAAGCTAATAAGTGGTTGACCACAATGGAGGAGTTGTTTCTCACTCTAGGCTTGAGAGATGGTCAAAAAATCCATTTTGCAACGTTCAAGCTACAAGGGGTGGCCTTAGATTGGTGGAATTTGCAGCATGAAGAAATGGGTGAGGAACTCGTGGGATGGAAGCAGTTTCGTGAGATGTTCGAGACTGAATATTATCCAGTAGCCTACCACAATATGAAGGTAGCCAAATTCACAAACTTGAGACAAAAAGACTTGATTGTGGAGGTGTACTACCAGAGATTCATTGGATTGGCCCGTTTTGCACCCTACATGGTTCCCAATGATTATGAGAAGGCCAGAAAGTTTGAGTTGGGCTTAAATCTCAACATTCGCAGCATTGTGGCAATTTAGGATACGTTTATCTAAGAAGACTATTCAACTAGATCCTTATTTTATGGGTCTTAAAGATTATTGTCCTAATATATGGATAAATATCTAATACTATTATTAGAGTTCTATCAAATATCTATTAGGAGTCCATACATATCCAAAGACCATCCCTGTCATTTTATAAATACCGCAAGATTTAGAGGCTTAATCTTTATATACATATTATGAGCAAATATTATGCTTATGCCTGAAATGCGCCTATATTCTTATGCTTAAACTACGTCTATATTTTTATATTGGAGGGTCTTTGGCTGGCACCACACCGGTGTCCTAAAATAACTCGACCCTATTCCTATTTTATATTATACTGCTGACTTGAGCATCGGAGGATCTTTGGCAGGCACTACGTTGGTGTCCTAAGATAACTTGAGCGTCAGAGATTCTTTGGCCGGCACCACAACAGTGTCCTAAGATAACTCGACCCTATTTTTTTTATTTTGTAGGTCATGTTATGACACGAATTCGAGCATAATTCTTTCAGGTAATTTTTGACGTTTTATGTTAGTATTGTCTATAAAGATGATGAGTTCTCCCATTGAGAACTACTATAATAGCAACCATATTGCAATTAATCGAGGTCCTATGAATTACGAAGTTGGTGCATCTGTTGAAAGCTCTATTAAATTTTTAGGCTATGTCATGAGCCACATGATAGCTGCATGAGAAAAGATACAAACACCACTTCATATACTCCTTAACGTGATTTGCATTGCACAAATTGTGTGATATATTTTGCACTATGATATTGTGAGTAGAACCTTGCCATGTGATTCCATCAACTTTAGGACAAGGCAAGTAAGACAAATTTCTCATAATATCTAGAAAGATACATATATAAAATGTGTGGTCATGGTATGTATGATTTATTCCTTACGATAAAATATAACTATAATAAAATATCATGCCATCGCTATTGCACATTAGAATGTGAGAATGCACCTACTTTTTCTTGCATGATATGCACTTGAGAATGGCTGTCCATTTATTTCGTCTCCATTATCATCTTAAGTTCAGATAATTCACAAAGAATGGTTGTTCGCTGTAAATTATATATGTGAAGATCTCCTAGTATTTTATACGGATATTATGGAGGATCGAAATAGTACTAATTCTTGGCCACATGCTGTTAGATGTATTTTGTTATGAAAGCTATGTAGCACAACTCACTTTTGCCATTGCATACCATGAAGTATTGACGAGCATTATCATCTTGCTCACGTTGAGAGATTGAAGAGCAGTTTACAAAGCCATTTGTGGGTAAACAATATAACACAATGCATGCTTTATCTCACTACAATATTTTGTTCCAGTAATTACATATTTTTAGTTACACTTTTAGGGAATGTAAAAAAGAACTTGAAATAGATACACTTTAAAGTGCAATAATATACCTTTGTATAATTGTAACGACCCCACTAATATCAGTTACTTAAATTTTGGGATTTTGTTCCCACTTAAGTTGGTTTTATCCCTATGAAAATTTAAAACAAGTTAAACTCTGTGTTTTATTTAAAAAAAAAAAAAAACAGGTATATTCAGATAAGGGGGAGAGAAGTCATATGAGAATAGGATTTTTTTTTTCTGAAAAGGAAAATAGAACGTATAAGTTGGACTCCAAAAAAACAAAAAAAATTTAACAACGTACATTTTCATTCTTGGGAGCAAATACAGAAGATACCAATTTTACACAGGAACTCAATCTGTAAGGCTTTTGGTGGTGAACGTATTTTGGATTGTAATTCTTGGAGTTTATTCTGCATCACTGAATATTAGCTTTTGTTTTACTTGTAAGTAAGGTAAGTACGAAAACCTCTTGTCGGATTATTTGATATTTTGTTGGGTCATCTGTTAATTTCGAGGGAAAATTTTTTTTATATAATTACTTAAATAGATGGTTTTATTTAGATTATAAATTTACTGGTACATAAATGTGTTTATACATTCATTTAAAACAAAGATTTCTTAAAAAGAAAAAAATTTCTGTACATATATATATATATATATAGATATATATAGATATATATGAATGTAGGTATACTTCCTTTTAATATTATTGTGAACCTTGAAATCGTTCTTTAAAGTTAGTGGTTTAATTCATTTTTTATTTTTTATTTTTGGGATCGTCACCGCTAATGCCACTATTCTGGGCAAAACAGCTAAGTGGAACTGTGCTTCATTTCATATCTTGTATGCCATACTGATAAGAAGTCTGCAAAGTTGATTTCAAGTGTTTGTCTTCTTTTGCTTCATATTTAACTATTTATTTACTTTTTTCCTTTTATAGTTATGATGGACAATCAATAAATATATGTATACATATATATATATATATGCATATATTCTTTTCCTTTTATCTTATATCAATAAATTGTTCATATGTCATTTGTTTACCGAAACTAATGGTTATGATATAAAAGAAAAGGAGTAATTATTTATTCCGAGTTATAATGGTTCTTTAAGAGAAAAATAATATCTACTAATATAAATGTTTGATTGATGGTAGTTAAGTGATAAATGTGTTTTCTGATAAACCTTTGCACTTTATGAGTAGCCCTTTTACGTCATCACTATTCAAGCCGTGTCTTCGTTAACCCTTGGCGGTGGGGCTCATACACCACTCTTTGTGTAATGCACTACGTCTTCGTTGGGACTCCCACTTGCTTTTAGTGGTATGTGCGGCAACAAACCACTCTTTGACATGTGCTACCAGAATTGTAGCCTCGGCGCTAACGTTATCAGAATCTTATCCGTCTTTGGTTTTGTTGGCATAATTGGGAAATAAAGTTCAAAGAAATTACATTCTTAGTAAGTCTATTTTCTTGTAATGAATCAGTATGTGTAATTTTATGAAGTTGTATTTGTCATTTTTCTTACTCTTGTGAGGTTTAGTACTTATTGAGATTCATTATCTCACTATGATATTTTCCTTTGTGTTTTGAAATTATGTTGTTGCAGATGCGGAGAAGTAGTTTACCTTGTTGGGGTTAGAGGACCACCTCATTCATAAAGTTCTTAGGATTTTGGAATGAGGAGACAATTGAATCCTCTAGGTCTATATATTTTATTTCGTGTTTGGGACACTTTTTCCTTTGATTTTGTTACTACTTGTTGGTGAACTTTGGAGATTTCCTTGTTTTGCAACATTTCAGAGATATGGACTGCGGAACTATTTGGGACTATAGATGTTATGAATTTGTTATTTGTGGTTTTTTGGCTATAATGCTTAATGCCTTGCAGACTTAGAAAAGGTATTTTTTTTTAGGTGTGCAGTTGTCATAGCTCTAGAGACCTGTTTTGATGGGGTCTTTTTTTTTGGGGTCGTGACAATAATTTTTTATAAACTAACTCTTTAGTTACACTTCCAAGTGTGGCTAAAATAGTTATAGTTCTAAGTGTAATTGTTTTAGTTACACCTCTACACGTAAATATTTTATTGTAACTAAAATATTTACGCTCCCAAATATAATTAAATAATTATTTTTATATAAAATGTTATTATATAATTTTATTTCAATTATATTAAAAATTTTTGATATAAAATATATAATCGTAATTGACATTGACATGTATGTTTTCCAGGTCAATTTCCACTAACTACAGCATTATGTAATTATATAAGATATATAATGCTTCTCATTTTGAAAAAAAAAAAAAGAAAAGAACAGAAGAAACAAATTTAGAGCTCCTCTTTCTTTGATCAAACACAGAAGAGGGCTCTTCTTTCTTCAATCAGAGCCCTAATTTTCATGATAAAAACCTAAGACCCAATTTCCACAATCGTCGAAGGAGGTAGCACCATTGCTCGGAGCTTCTTATCAACAATCAGCTGCTTATCAATGGTATGTTTTTGTATAAAAAGCTACTTCTCTTTCTTCGATCAGAAGAATTTTCTTTTCTTCAACAATTTGTTAGTTTTTTTCAATTAGTTACTGATCGAAAGAGATTTTATGATGTTTTATTTGGGTTACTCGTTGCATGCGAATTGTTCGTCATCTATTCTTCATTTTTATGAAAATTGATAGGGGTTTCAAGTATTTGATCGAAGCATCAATGTTCTTCAATTCGTGGTTGCTTATCATCCGTATGTTTACCTTCTCTTTCTTCTTAAGTAATTGTCTTCAAGTGTTTGATCGAAACATCATCGTCATCCTCCTTTGAAATGTTTGCCGTACTCATATGAATATTTTATCATATTTTTTTTCTCTATTGTTACTTTTCATGAATTAATCATTTTGAAAATGCTTAATTGATCATTGTGCTAGTTAAGATGAGCTGAATGTCCATTAACATTTCGTGTATATATATATGTATGTATGTATGCATGTATGTATATATATGTATATACATATTTTTTTTCATTGCATGACCTCGCCCCATGCATCAAGGATATACAAATCGAAGAGCAGATGTTTGGTAACAACTTGACTGATGATGACTACGGGCAGGTGTTTAATTGTGATCGAAGAGAAGGTGAAGGCATATCTTTTTTTAATTGTGATACGCGTTACATTCAAAGTCTATTTTTTTGAGAGCTTGGTAATTGTGATGCTCGTTACATACAATTAAACATCTGTTAGCAATTGTGCTTTTTCGATGTAAATGGGCTAATGTTAGGTCTTTGAGGGGATTCAAATTAGACAAGTGTGGGTTTTCCCTTGTGAACTTCTTTAATCCTATTCACACTGGTGTACTTTTAAAAGATGATCCATTTGTATTATCATCACAAGCAAAGCAAGTGTTTTATGTAGATTATCAGAAAGATAGTAGTTGGAAGCATGTCATTATGACAAAGCCAAAGTTGGAAGCATGTCATTATGACAAAGCCAAGGGATTTATATGACATGGGTATATATTTAGATGAGGATAATGGTGAAAGCTAAACTCAATGCATGCCTTCAACTGCACCCAGATTTGATGATATTAATTAAGTACCAAATTGGCGAAGGATGAACATTAGAGGAGAGAATAATGATTGATGTAGTTCTATAAGGAATAGCTAGAGTTTTTTGTTTCTATGGTCATTTTCAATCTTTCCCAGATAATGTGGTGTTTGCAAAACTAGTATATGTAATGCTTTGCTTTTTTATAAGCCATTGATTTGTATGATGTTAGAAGGCTACATCTATGAACCCTTGCTTTCTTTCATATCTGTTAGACTTCTTGTATTTTTTCGCTCTAACAGGCTATATCTTTTTGTTTCTGTGTGTGTATTTTTTGCATGTCTTGGGTCGGAGTTTGCAAAGAGGCATCAAGGCTTTTTGAGAGCTTGGTAGTTGTTGGACTTCACCTTGACTATCATATCTAGGCTCTCCAAAGGCTTTACTTTTTTAGAAGCTCTGAAGGTTCAGAGGGATTAAGGAGTGCACTTTATGGTCAACATCCATCTCACGTGATGCCAAACCTTGAACCACAGGTAGGATGCAGCACTGTCTAGCTCACTCGTGGGCTCATCAAGGAAGAGAAGCTTTGGTCGTGTTAAGATTTCATTGCAAATGCTTACTCTTCTCTTCTGTCCACCACTAAGCCCTTTCACACTCCATGCCCCTCCAATTCTTGTCTCCATGGCGTCTTGCAATCCCACCTCTTTAATGGTGGCTTCTGCTCTTTGCTTCTTTTCAGCTATAGACATGGAATCAGGGAGTTGGAGTTGAGCTGAATAGTACACAGCTTCTCTCACGGTAAGTGTTGTCATCAGCGCGTCGTCTTGTGTCACGTAGGCCTAAACCAACCATCATATACATCATGTCTTACAATATATTTTTTGTAGGGATTAAAATTCTGTTTGGCCAAACTGTAATATTTCAGCTATTGAATTGTAGACTTTTAATTAAAAGAGTTATTGAATAAAAGTCGTTGATTGTTTAGCCTAATATTTTTAGGAGTTAAACTTTTAACTATCTTGAGGCAATATTGGAATTTCAAAATTATGGGGTAATATCTTTTAGAAAAGAAGAAAATAATTTCTAATATCATGTAAAAATAACTTTTTAAAAGTATTTCTCAAAAAGTTCCAAGTTTTAGAGCTTCTTGTTTTTCAGCTTCGATTTTTATGTAAAAGTACTTCTAAAAATTTGCCAAACAAATTAGTTGAATTTTAGTTTTTAAATTCACGTAAAATACTTTTAAGTGTCTAAAAATTAGGTCAAATAAACTCTAGGAGGTAATTCAAGTGGTTGAGACTATTTCCTCTAAAAGTGAAGTTTTCGGTTTAAATTTCAGGAATGATAGTTTTTATAAGTATTTATACATATATATATATATATTGTTTATATGCCTATATATTTTCTAACTAAAAGTAGAAGCACAAAATCTAGACAGTTGGCTTTGTCATACAGTTAGAGTCATGACTAATTGATTTAATTTTGTTAGAGCCATGTAATTTTGAGTGGACGATAATTAGATGCTTGTGCTCAGTGGCTGCGCACTGCAGCAGAAATTGACATTAGGCCCCAAAGTTTAATGAAAGAGATTGACAATATAAAAATAGAGATATTTTTAAATATAAATAAGCATAAGATTCTTAATCCTTAGCGAGTGCATGCAGCAATTAATTTGGAATCACGAGGTATTTTAAGTAATTGAAATTATATTTTTTATAAGTGATGATTTGAGTTAGAAGTTCATGGGGGGACAGGTTGGATCAGAGGTAGGAGGTTTGTATAAAAAAAAATAAAATTGAAAACTTGTTCAACTTTTGTGTCAATATAAGACGTACAAGGCTATTCGTTGGATTCTGAGCCAACCTACATGATTTTAAGTCAATAATTACGTGTTTTTTGTTATGCTTGCACTAATCATAGAAGACTAAAATGATAATTTTTGTTCCAATTACAGTTTTATAGCAACAAAATATGTGTTACATTTTCAACCGTAATAATTGACTTTGAAATTTTTATATGCAATCTTTTAAAGGTAACAAAAAAAAATTATTACTTCTGAAAGTATAACTAACATAAATTTGAAAAATGTACTTATTACACCTCAAAATGCAAAAATATTTTAAATTTCATTTGGTGCATGCCTATATTAGTTATAACTCTCTTGTTACACTTTGAACAAGCATAAATAATTAATTTTATTATACTTCTGAATGTAATTAGAAAATAAAATATGTATGATTATTAACTTAATTTATCATACCGATCCTTTTCTTTTGTTAAAAAGAAAAAAATCACTTTGTTGATCTAATGACTTTACTCAAATCACTTTGTTTTGCCCTACCGAAGTGCCGAAAGCTAGTGTCCGCCTGGAACCATTGATGAGGATCTCTCCAGTTTGCCTTGCATTTGAATCCAATCGTCCTGCGTTTATTAAAAAATTTTGGCACATCAAACGGAAATAATTATTAAAAACATCACTGCTGCAGCACATGAAACCCCTTTGTAAAATTCTTAGATAAGTTTAAATAAGTTGGTTACTATCCATTTTTAAAATTAACATTAATACTGTAACATGGAAGCAACAAGTCTCCTTTGCAAGTGAGGATACATGTTTGAATATAATATTTGCTAGTTTTCTTCTGTTAGTACTTGTAGCTCTACACAAGTACAAACTTCCACATATTTTCTACTTGCGCCTCCAACCATCAGCTAAAATACAATATCACTAAATGTTAATACAAAAAATAATTTAATTAATATGTATAAAATTAAACTTTTAAATGAAGTAATAACTCAACATATTATGAGAGCTTAGAAGTTGAAAGATCTCAAAATTGTAGATATGCAAAGTTCAAAACAAATCATGTTAGCTGGCGTATTAATACAATAATCAACTAATATTTTATCTATAAACTATGTTTAAACTTTTAAATTATATAGTAATTTTGTTAAGCGCAATAATTAAATAAATTAATATTATGTTTTTTACAAACTTAAACTTTTAAATGAAGTGGTCATTCTAATATAGTATCACGATTTAAAAATCAAACAATTTCAAATTCAGAATTCATCGTCGTCCAAAATATTAAAAGTGTGTATGTATAAAACTGACCGTCTTAAGTTCGAGGCTCACTGTCACCTTTGACTCGTGTGAGTTGTGTCATGAATTACCTGCTAAAGCATCCAGAAGAGTAGACTTGCCGCTGACAGAAGGGCCCATGATAGCCAAGACTTCACCAGGCTGAACGTAACCCGTCAGCCCTTGCAAGATGGTCCGACGTCCGGATTTCTCGTCCGGCACCGTCACCTACAAGTCCTTCCACGTGGAGAAAACGCCATTTCCACCATCTCCTTCAGATACCGAATTTCCATGCTCATGTTTCTCTTCATTTTCTCGTGCCGCAAAATTCTCCATTTCACAGGAACTTTCGATCCCTGACATTTTAGTTCTTCGAAATGAATGAAACAAAAAGTGGTACATGCAATAGTGCACTCTTACCTTTCGTGGACAAAAAAGGAGCAACTTGTGCTCAAAGTCGAGATCTTTTCAATAAATAACTATTGTATTATGACTTGCAATGGGAAAAACATTATACTTGCATTTTCAAAGACAATTTCTAAGTTGTCTAATTTATATATAGTGGAACATAGCTTCCCGATATCTAATTAGCTATTAGTGCTTCTTTCTTTATTTTGATGAATGAAAATTCTCTCTGTGTGGTTTATAGGTTTAGAGTGTTTTGTTTATTTTAGGTGCTTATGTAGAAAAGAATATCCTCTCATTTATTTTTTATTGTTTTGGTACTTATAAGCATTAAATGAGCAAAGCTAAACACCCTTTTAGTCTTATCAAGTAGCTTAATTTTGAAGGGAGAAAAAAAAAAGAAAGAAAAAAATGTAGCTCAGTTCATATAGATCGATTTATTATGCTTTTTTTTTTCTCTTTTTTTGGATCTGATGAACATATTTTAAGCATGTATTTTCCATTATAAATTACACTAAGACGCATGCCTAAAAGGTTTGATATCACATGTCATGTATTCGGAACAACGTAAAGTAGTTACAAACATGTAGGTATTTTAGAAATGAAGACAAACGTGAGGTAGATCTCCAAGGCCATACAATAGGTAGATGTAAGGTGAACCTGCTTAAAAGCACACAATTAACTCTAAAGAGAGCACGAAGTAATTATCATAATGCATGGATAAACAACTCCCCTATAACCAATAGTACAATATCAGGGTGAAGCAAAATTGGGAAGAAATGAGTACCAGTCCAATCTGAGTTTTGATTTCTGTGTACTTTTAAGCCAATGTTGTTACAAAGATAAGACACCATTACGTAGCCGTTCAAAGTCCAATTGCAAGGATGCAGCGCAACACCCCCAATATATAATTTCATCTCAACGATAAAAAATATTAAAAACCAAATGGAGGTGCCTGCAATTCAATATCTTCTCATTCGAGGTACCTGCAATTCAATTCAAGAATATCTAGTATCTTCCCTTGAGGATGAGTGACGATATGTAACGTACCTGCAATTCAATATCTCAATCGAGGTTGAACTTTTCTCCAAGCTGCTACAAAAGGAGTAGTCAAAACAAACAAACATCTAAATCAAGACCTAATAGTGTGTATATATAGAAAAATTCCAGGACAAAGAAAACAGAAGACCCAAAGTAAATTCTAAGACATGATAACAAATTTGAGGTTCAATTTTGATTATACTCATAAAAAAGAAAATGAAGAAATCTATATATCATGTCAATATTTTTCCTAAGAGCTAAGTGTGAGTTTCGTGACCCTGGTGAGTGGTGACTTATTCATCAACTATCTATTTCAAAAGTGAAAATAGAATATAATCTAGCCTTGTTATAGTCTAAGAACAACAGGGAATAATGAAAGAGAAAAAGAAATTTCATGGAACAAGAACTAAATGTGAAAATGTTATATAAGTAAAATGCAGAAGTAGATCTCTGAAAATAACATAATACCTATGCTTGACACCATAAAAGGTGTTTTTTTCCCCTAATAATGAGACTGGAACTGAAGTTTGATCAACATTCTCTCAAAAAGATGGAGACTTCATGCTTACCATAATTTAACCATAAAACAAGTCATTTCTTGAGAGATCAGACCCATTTGCAAACATATGAAATGTAGCATAAATTACTAATTGTATATAAAAATAGGTCTGGTAAAAATTTCTAACTATATACAAGAATTGGTCGAATAGAAACTAAGATATAAAATTAGGTTTCGTAAAAATTTCTAACTTGATACAAGAATTGGTCGAATAGAAACTAAGTAAATGAGATTGCACGTAAAAAATGACAATGAGAATTAAACTAAGTACATGCACCCCAAAGTTATATGTTTTTGCACACTTCTGGGCATATAAATTGTCATCCTCGGTGATGTACTTTTAGTCTTAACCAATCAATATCCCAATAAGTGAATTTTTGGTCAGAGAAAATGGTAAAACGGATACAGTCTCAAGGGAATGCAAAACATTATAATTAATATTATATAAACTTGTCCAAAAGGATCTGCCTTTGGGGCATTTCACAGAAAATTTATCCCATGTAGATTTGGTGAGCATCCTCCCAAAGGAAAAAGATAGTTAAGAAACAACCAAACAAATTTTATGTTCACATAGAATAAATGAATTGAAAACTGTAAAACTCACCTTGATAAATAGTCTCCTTAATTCCAAAGTTTATTAGCCAATAAACTGCATGGGTAACTTGTCAAATCTCATTTTGCCAATAAACAATCGAACAAATTTCATGTTACCTGGCATTTTGAGCCACACTTGAGGTTACTAGAACACGAATATCACTTACATAATACAAACACAAAGGACAAAACTAACACCAAATATAGCATATTCTCCAATAAAAAGAACTTAAAATACTGCCCAATCCTTCTAATCACCCATTAAACTTTTGAGTAATTGTAATAATTAATAGAAAATCAAAATCTCAAAATTTTAAAGTGACTAATTTGGCATCCAAATATGATCACTGCAAAGTTAGATTCCTTAAAAGGATTTATTTATTTAGTTTTTTGAAGCATTCCATCAAATAAACCTTGTACAAAAAAAAAAAATACCAAGAGAAATAAAAGGGAACCGAAATTACCTTGACCAAGATGATACCAGACTTTGCTTTTGCAGGAGAATCCCTCAAGTTCTGAGCTTGAGCAGGTCCCTGTTAAAACATGAAATCAACGAAAACATAAGAAAGATTAGCCTTAAACATTCCAAGACCACTAACAGTGATCCATGTACTCCTGCAAAATCTGACTCAGTGACCAATTGAACTTCTTGTCTGAGTATCCATTATGATTTTTCTTCAACATAGACATTTATTATTTAGTAATTTGAAAACTTTTATTTCACAAATCAAAGAATAGAAATTATTATATATGTACGTACAATGACAGTCTTTTCCTATATACTCAAGTAGACAACCACCCATGCACTTTCAAGGAACCATAAATGGATTACGAGGGACTTTTTAAGTCATAAAGAGATCTCATACACTTTTAATGTATCACATACAAGGGTCCCTAACAATTTACCCTTCTTTTTTCTTTATCTTTAAGAATTTGAGTGAAATATCATAAAGTAGATTGACCAACATAAGATTGATTAAAAAAAATCTGGAAAATATGGATTAGGATATGTAAAGAAAGGTTTAGAATCAAACTGGAAGAACATGGATTATGATTTTCTTCAACAAGATGACGTTTAATTATGTAGTAGTTATTTGACATTCTCTATTTTACAAATCAAAGTGTAGAAATTTTTAAGACAATTATTTCTTTTCATTTATGTAGCTCCTGATTTTTCGAATTTCAATACTATATATATATATATATATATATATATATATATATAAAGGACTATAAATGAATTATAAGGGATTTTTTAAGTCATAAAGAGATCCGATACACTTTTAATGTACCACATACAGGGGTCCCTAACAATTTACCCTTCTTTTTTCTTTATCTTTAAGAATTTGAGTGAAATATCATAAAGAACATCCACCAACATAAGGTCGATTAAAAAAAATCTGCAAACATGGGTTAGGATATGTAAAGAAAGGTTTCGAATCAAACTGGAAGAACATGGGTTTATGATTTTCTTCAACACAGATGACATTTAATTATGTAGTAATTATTTGAAATTCTCTATTTTACAAATCAAACTGTAGAAATTTTAAGAAAATTATTTCTTTCATTTATATAACTCCTAATCTTTCAAATTTCAATTCTCTCTCTCTCTGTATATGTAAAGAAAACATGGATTAGGATATGTAAAGAGGTTTCGAATCAAATTGGAAGAACATGGGTGTATGATTTTCTTCAACACAGATGATGTTTAATTATGTAGTAATTATTTGAAATTCTCAATTATTTCTTTCATTTATGTAATGCCTGATCTTTCAAATTTCAAATTTCAACTCACTCTCTCTCTCTCTCTCTCTCTCTCTCTCTCTCTCTATATATATATATATATATATATATATATATATATAGTTTGAAACTGAAAGTAATATGTCTCTAATTAATTAGAAGGGCCCATCAGGTTCTATGACGAGGCTGTCTCATGTTGTCCTTCTGGTAGATAAATTCTTTTGGCCGTTCAAATCTGACCTATAAATAAGATATTTTATAAAAAAAAATATTTTATAGTAAGTTGATAACAAATAATGTATTTTAAAACTAATTTATCAAATAAGATAAACATTTCACAAAAATTTTAAAGAAAAAACACAACACTAAAAATTACAGATAAATCCCATATCAAATAACAAATAATGTATCTTGGTACTTGATACAACTTTCTCGTGAGACGATACTCTTATTCACTCTTTTTTACTTGTCGATTCCGTGTACTTGCGGATTTGTAGATAGGTGACACTTATAAGCTGACCTTTGAAGGGGAAAAAATTTGGTGAGCAAATTAATAACTCTAGCTGAGCCCACTATCCACATTGGCTAGAGGTCTTCTTGTTTAAACAACTTGTTCTTTGTTTTCTTTTTAAACCCTCACCCCCATAGCGTTGAATCTAAGACTTTATGTCTAACAGAGACAATATCAACCACTTGAATTATTTCGTAATCGTTTAAACAACATTAGTTACATGTCTTAGTAAGAAATCACGCATTAAATGCAACCATACATTATTGTTAATGCTTGAGAGAGAGAGCCTTAACCACTTAAGCTATCCCCTAATCGTTTAAACAACATTTGTTACATGTCTTAGAAAGAAAGCACGCTTTAAATGCAACTATATATTATTTTAAAGACTGTAGAATTTGCAGTACGGTACAGGAAGCATACTAGAGACCTAGAATATAATTGCCTTCCACTAAATAAAAAGTTTATTTTCATATATAATCAAAAGAAATAAATATCATTATTTCAATCGATATAACTATAGACAAGAAATCAAAATAAATAATTAGTAATTTTTGGAAAATAGAGAAGGTCCAATTATCAGTTTAATTGTTATTGCTTACATCGCTGAGAGGAAGCATTAAACAAATTCTTTTTTCCTTCTAGTATGAACAATGCAACAATGTAACTATTATTTAGAAAACATTGATAAGCGCCAATATATATTAACCAATCCTAAAAGCACGGGACCATATTCCACGTGCGTTTGTCTTAAACCTAAGTTTACCTTGACCACCCAAGTGGAATATTCTAAGTAACATAGCATTTTACATTTACTAGTCCTTTCGTACTGTGTGCTTCGCACAGGTATAGATAATATTTTTATGCGTATTTTTTATTTTTTTAAATATCTACAAATGTAAATTATGCGTGTTTTTAATTTTTTAACTAAATATCATATAAGCATAATATCTTCACATTTAGAAATCAATCATGACTATAGGCATTTACTTGACTAATATAATGATGAATCTCAATCATTTTGTTTAATAATTGTTATAATTAAAGTTATTTTAACTATTTTTGGTGTAATATTTAATGGTAGGGACTAATGGATTAAAAAAAAGTTGATTGTGACTTGAATATATATTTGGAATGAGCTAACTTAAAAAACTAAAAAGAAAACAACTGGGACTTATAGTAATCATGTTGATTGTTAGTATTGACACTACTGAAAATTATTTAATATAAATATACCTAAAAAAGTTAATTGATAAGGGCATATCTGACCCGACTGATATTTTATCAAACTTTGGATATGTTTATCTAAAGAAGACTATTCAACTAGATCCTTATTTTATGGGTCTTAAAGATTATTGTCCTAATATATGGATAAATATCAAACTCTATTATTAGAGTTATATCACATACTTATTAGGAGTCCATACATATCCAAAGACTATCTTTACCATTCTATAAATACCGCAAGATTTATAGGCTTAATGTATATATACATATTATGAGCAAATATTATGTTTATGCCTGAACTACGCCTGTATTCTTATGCCTAAACTATGCCTATATTCTTTCGGGGGGGGGGTCTTATAGTCATCATTTAGATTGTTAGTCTTGACACTACTGAAAATTATTTAATATAAATATACCTAAAAAAGTTAATTGATAAGGGCATATCTGACCCGACTGATATTTTATCAAATTTTGGATATGTTTATCTAAAGAAGACTATTCAACTAGATCTTTATTTTATGGGTCTTAAAGATTATAGTCCTAATATATGGATAAATATCAAACTCTATTATTAGAGTTATATCACATACTTATTAGGAGTCCATACACATCCAAAGACCATCCTTACCATTCTATAAATACCGCAAGATTTATAGGCTTAATGTATATATACATATTATGAGCAAATATTATGCTTATGCTTGAACTACACCTGTATTCTTATGCCTAAACTATGCCTATATTCTTTTGAAGGGTCTTTGACTGGTACCACACTTTGACTGGTACCACACCAGTGTCCTAAAATAACTCGATCCTGTTCCTATTTTATATTCTACTGCTGACTTGAACATCGAAGGGTCTTTGACCGGTACAACACTGGTGTTCAAAAAATAACTTGAGCATCAGAGGATCTTTGGCTGTCATCACACTGGTGTCCTAAGGTAACCCGACCCTGTTTTCTTTATTTTGTAGGTCATGTTACGAGGCGAATTCGAACATAATCCTTACTGGTAATTTTTTGACATTATCTGTTAGTACTATCTGTAAAAATGATGAGTACTCCCATTGAGAACTACTATAATAGCGGCCACGTTGCAAATAATCGAGGTCCTATGAATTATGAAGTTGGTGCATCTGTTGAAAGCTATTAAATTTCAAAGCTGTGCCACGCGCCACATGATGGTTGTATGAGAAAAGATACAAACACCACTTCATATTCTCCTTAACGTGATTTGCGTTGCACAATTTGTGTGACGTGATTTGCATTGCACAAATTGTGTGATATACTTTGACTATGATATTGTGAGTAGAACCTTGCCATGTGATTCCATCCACTTTAGGACAAGGCAAGTAAGACAAATGTCTCATAGTATCTAGAAAGATACATACATATATACATACATACATATATATATATATATATATATATATGATGTGTGGTCATGGTATGTATGATTTATTCCTTACAATAAAATATAACTATTGTAAAATGTCATGCCATTGCTATTGCACATCAGAATGTGAGAACGCACCTACCTTTTATTGCATAATATACTTTTGAGGATGGCTGTCCATTTATTTCGTCCCCATTATCATATTAAATTTAGATAATTCACAAAGAATGGTTGTTCGCTGTAAATTATATATGTGAAGATCTCCTTGTATTTTTTCTGGATATTATGGAGGATCGAAATAATACTAATTCTTGGCCAAATATATGCTGTTTGATGTATTTTGTTATGAAAGCTTTGCAGCACAACTCACTTTTGCCAATGCATACCATGAAGTATTGACAAGCATTATCATCTTGCTAGCGCTGAGGGATTGAAAAGCAGTTTAGAAAGCCACTTGTGGGTACACAATATAACACAATGCGTGCTTTATCTCACTACAATTTTTTGTTCTAATAATTACATATTTTTAGTTACACTTTTAAGAAATGTAGAAAAGTATTTTGAAATAGTTACACTTTAAAGTGTAATAATATACCTTTGTATAATTTTTTTATAGATTAACTATTTAGTTATACTTTCAAGTGCAACTAAAAATAGTTACACGTCCAAGTGTGGCTAAAATAGTTATACTTTCAAGTGTAAATATTTTAGTTATACCTCCACATTTAAATATTTTATTTTATTTTATGAAGAAGAAATCATGTAATGAAGGGGATTCTTATTTGTACAAATGGTGCTTCGAACTTGGAACGAGCATGAAGAAACTAACAATACTTCTTTATCTTTTGAGTTGTTCTGCCGGATCGGTCACTCAAGATCTTTGGTCTCTACCTGGACCCGATGAAAAAAATGGGATCACTTCTTATGGACTCGTTACGAGTGATTCTGATCTAGTTCATGGCCTATTAGAAGTAGAAGGCGCTCAATGGCAAATATTTTAGTTACATTTAAAATGTAACTAAAATATTTACACTCCTAAGTATAATTAAATAATTATTGTTGTATAAAATATTATTATATAATTTTATTTCAATTATATAAAAAAAATTTGATATAAATATATAGTCAAAATTGACATTGACATGTATGTTTTCCAAGTCAATTTCGACTAACTATAGCATTATATAATTATATAAGATATATAATGCTTCTTAGTTTGAAAAACAAAAAAAAAAAAAAAAAGAAAAAAAAATTAGAGCTCCTCTTTCTTCAATCAAATACAGAAGAGGGCTTTTCTTTCTTCAATTAGAGCCCCAATTTCCACGATCAAAAGCCTAAGACCCAATTTTCACAATCGTCGAAGGAGGTAGCACCATTGCTCCGAGCTTCTTATCATCGATCAGCTGCTTATCAACGGTATGTTCTTGGATAAAAAGCTACTTATCCTTCTTCGATCAGAAGAATTTTCTTTTCTTCAACAATTTGTTAGTTTTTTTTTCAATTAGTTATTGATCGAAAGAGATTTGATGATGCTTTATTTGGGTTATTTGTTGCATGCGAAGTTATTCTTCATCTGTTCTTCATTTTTATGAAAATTGGTAGGGGTTTCAAGTATTTGATCGAAGCATCGGTGTTCTTCAATTCGTGGTTGCTTATCATCTATATGTTTACCTTCTCTTTCTTCTTAAGTAATTTGTTTTCAAGTGTTTGATCGAAATATCGTTACTGTTATCGTCATTCTAATCATTATCTTCCTTCGAAATTTTTGCCTTCTGGTTTGGTTTTGGATGTAATGATATGAATATTTTATAACTTTTTTTCTCTATTGTTACTTTTCATGAATTAATCATTTTGAAAATGCTAATTGATCATTGTGCTAGTTAAGATGAGCTGAAAGTCCATCAACATTTCGTAATTTTATATATATACATATTTTTTTCAATTCATTACCTCGCCCCATACATCAAGAATATACAAATCAAAGAACAGATGTTTGGCAACAACTTGACTGATGTTGACTACGAGCAGGTGTTTAATTATGATCGAAGAGAAGCTGTAGGCATATCTTTTTTAATTGTGATACTCGTTACATACAATTAAACATCTATTAGCAATTGTGCTTTTTCGATGTAAATGGGCTAATGTTAGGTATTTGAGGGGATTCAAATTAGACAAGTATGGGTTTTCCTTTGTGAACTTCTCTCATCCTATTCACACTGGTGTATTTTTAAAAGATGATCCATTTGTATTATCATCACAAGCAAAGCAAGTGTTTTATGTGGATGATCAGAAAGATAGTAGTTGGAAACATGTCATTACGACAAAGCCAAGGGATTTATATGACATGGGGATATATTTAGGGGAGGATAATGGTGAAAGCTAAACTCAATGAATGCCTTCAACTGCACCCAAATTTGATGATATTAATCAGGTACCAAATTGGCGAAGGATAGACATTAGAGGAGAGAATAATGATTGATGTAGTTTTATAAGGAATAGCTAGAGTTTTTGGTTTCTATAGTTATTTTCAATCTTTCCCAGATAATGTCGTGTTTGTAAAACTGGTATATGTAATGCTATGGCTTTTTATAAGCCATTGATTTGTATGATGTTTGAAGGCTACATCTATGTATCCTGGCTTTCTTTCATATCATGTTAGACATGTGTTTTTTCACTCTAGCAGGCTATATCTTTTTGTTTCTGTGTGTGTATTTTTTGCATGTCTTGGGTCGGAGTTTGCGAAGAGCCATCAAGGCTTTTTGCGAGCTTGGTAGTTGTTGAAATTTACCTTGACTGTGATATCCAAGATCTCCAAAGGCTTTACTTTGCTAGAAGCTCTGAAGGTTCAGGGAGATTAAGGACTGCACTTTATGGTCAACATCCATCTCACATGATGCCAAACCTTGAACCATAGGTGATGATTCTTGTACATAACTGTTAATGCATTTGCTTTTAGAGCTTGAAGATTTAATAGTATGCTAGTGAGCTTTAGGTCCTAATCTGAACTTGCCTACCACTTGGTCTATTTGAATTAATAGGACTCGCAATGTTACCTACCACCAACTCACCACCAATGAGTTCTCTCTCTCCCTCTTGCTCTTTCTACCTTACTCTCTTCATAAATTGACCCTAACATGGGTGCTAAATCTTTTGTTCAGATCCTTGTCATCCAGAAAGTATTGTTTTTATGTTCTGGTGGTCTTGAATCTATTGAGTTAAAATAAATACTCTACAGACCCCTCCTAAGTCACTATGATTATGTAAAAACAGCTCACTAAGAAGATATTTTACTGGGATTTAATCATTTATCTATTCCTTAGGTACTTTGTAGTCAAACTCATAAATTATAGAAGTCTAGACATTAGGTGCATCTGCTATTTCTCTTTCTGAAGCGCATAACTTCTTATAGTTCCTAATCCTTCTCTTTTCTAAACGGTAAATATCAAAAGATTTTCACACTTCGTTGTCCATCAGATCCCAGTTTCTTAAACATTGTAATAAGTGTTTAGACATACAACAAGCAAAAGCCCCAAGAGCAAGTTTTAATTTCCCATTTAAAAAACTGCAGAAATCAACATTCAGTGACTAGCTGCCTAGCATGTTGAACGGGCCGGCCTGGGCTGGCCTGGATTGAACCTATTTAAAAGGGGTGCAAGAAGCAACCCCATGCTCAAGTACATATGCAACTAAGGTTATATATACATTCTTCTATGCTATCTTTATCAACTACAACTTTAGTTGTATAGGGCTACATGTGGAGTGCTCGGTGGGAATAATGTGTCTACACCTTATAGAGGATATTCTCATACTAGTGGTATGTCTAGTACACAGGTTAGTTTCTAAGCGTTGCTTATATTTTAAATCATCCTTATTAAAGTGATTAAATTCAATGTTAATTTTAGTGTATGGTGATGCATACTTGAATCAAAGTACTTGCAGATGTTTATATGCATATTAGTATTATTGGGTGTTGATATTTTAGCCTAACGTTTTCAGTTGCTGACTTTTATCCAAATAGAATACTTTTCTTCCTAACTCATATTGACTCATAAATCTTGTCCTTCTCAATATTGATGAATTAGTATGTTTGTAAGAAATTTACAAATGAATCGTATGATTAGCTACCTATTGTTGTTCTATCTCTATGGTTAGTAACAATTATCTTATTAGTAACGTATCAATATGCATGTCTAAATTTGCTATTGGTGGTGGAGAAGAAATGGGGATTTTGCTGCAGGTTCTACTTTGTTGAACAAAATGCTTGCATTTGTTGGATTTGATTCCACTTTGTTCATCATATAACTTAAGTTTTTTATAATCATTTCCCTATTAAAGAATCTAGCCTAAATATAACTTTTCATTGCATTTTAGATAGCTGCAAAGTTAGAAAAGTGAAGTGAAAATTTCACCAAGGAGCTAGATTTTGTCTGTGCTGATGTAGTATGTTCCCAAAGGCTAGACAATTAAGTGAGTTACATTCTACTAGTTTTGCAGGAACATCTTAAACAAAGTATATCCTATCTCATTAAACATGTCTTGGAGTTTTTCTTTATTAAAATTGGTTTAGCAATAAGTCAATGTTTTTAAGTTTGATTTTCAAACTGCATGAGGTCGTCGATCAATTTAGAAATATAGGAACTTTTGATTTCAGTTCCATAAGTCTCATTGGAGATTTAGTAGTTCCTTGGGTGCATGCTTTTGTCGAATAATTTATGGAGGTTTTCTTGATTTGAATTGAACAGAATGGTGGATAATTCCAATGAGAGGTATGAGATTCTAGATATTAAGTAATGTCGAAGAGTTCCTGAGTTGTTCAATGTGGTTGAAAAGAGCTACGCCATATATCTATTAAGTTTATGAGTAATCAATTATTTATTATTATGTGAGAGAATGATGCTGGTACACGTTAAAAATTGTCAATTTTTTTAATTGGTTTATGATGGTACATTTAGGAGAGCTGGGAGAGTTAACTGAGGGATTAGTTATGCAGGGACTGACTGAATTAGATTGAGTGTTTCTTTGCCTGTGTGTTTGCAAGAGATATGACAATTTCTCTTTTGCAGGTCAATAGCACATTGAGGATGCTGCTTTAAATTTTAGACTAGCTTTGTTTTCCATGTTAATTTTGAAGGTTTGGTGTACCTATTGATGGTGTTACTGTCTTGCTTTCTTTTGCAGATTGAAAATGAAAATGGCTTTGAAGTTAAGATACTTGGTGAGCCTGCCTAATAGTACATGATATTGGGTGCAAAAATGGAAACGGATACTTGTGTCCTTTGGTGTGATGTGCAAGGAAGAAGATGCTCAAGATCACATGACAAGAAGTCTTACTATTGTTCGAACTCAACTCATCAGTGTTGCCAAGAACTTCTGCTCGTCTATGAGGTTATCCCTAATGGAACAGTTGCTGATCACTTACATGGCTTGTTGCTTTTGTGAAAGCTCCATCCTCAATGCAAACATAATTAAGAGGAGAATGGCTTATTGCTGTTGTGAAAAGCTCTATCCTGAAGGCAAACTTAGTTGTTTTAGTTTTTTTTTTCTTTTTCTCTTTTTTTTCTTCTTGTTTTTGTACTAGAAGCAATATTTTGCTATATAGTTTGGAAGGAATTAGAATATGAAACATGATTGTCTTTTGACTTATGAATATAATATAGCCATTTCATCTACTTAAGTATTTTGATATTTTTTGGTATTTTATGAATTTTAATTTTGTAATTTTACAAGAATTTTAGAGTTTGCATATATGTATATATATGTGTTTGTGTGTGTGTGTGTATTCAATTTGTAATGCTCTTTTATTTACATCTTAAAGTGTAATAAATGTCTTTTATTTACATCTTAAAGTGTAATAAATGTTAGTTACATCTCAAAGTGTAACTAAAATTTGTTAGACCGTAAAGTGTAATTAATATTAGCTACATTTGAAAGTGTAGTAAATTTTAGTTACATTTGAAGATGTAACTAATATTAGTTACACTTTCAAATGTATAAAACATTAGTTACATTTTAAAGTGTAACTAATATTAATCACATCTTTAAATGTAACAAATGTTAGTTACATTTTTAAGTGTAGCAATATTTTTTATTGTATCAATATTAGTTACACTTGTAGCAAGTGTAACAAATTTTTTTAATTACGTTTTCAAATATAACTAGGGATCAAAATATATGTAATTACTGGTGTTATTTTTTGTAGTGTCTCTGCACGTTTGTGCGCTCTGCAATTGATTGGATCTCCAAGACTTTCTTGTACTTTTTTTTTTTTTTTTTGCTTGGCCATTATTTTTAGCAGATCTGATCCTCTAACATGGAGTTTATAATTCAAAGGTGGTGTCTCCACCTTTATATCCTAGAGCATATTGATGTGTTCTAAAAACCTGCAAGCGCATAGATCGGAAGTAGTGCACTATGTGCAAGAATATGGGTATCGTCTCCTCAAGGAGGCCTCTAACTATGGCTCTAAACTCTTTGTGTCCTATATTAACTACATGTAAAAACAAAATTATTTTTGAGATGTTTTTGAAATTTGAATTGAAGGAAATTCTAAACTATCTTATTGAAATTAAAGTGTACAAATTAAACTAAAAGTAAATGGGAAACAAATGAGAAGAAAGCAACTGGGAACAACTAGGAGAATTCGATGATGGGATACGGCTTAGGGTCGGATTACTTTCTATGTTCAGCTAGTGATTAGATTGCTAACTATGGACTGTGGGCAATCAATTGCTTTAATGCCTTAGTTTATAAGCTAGCCTTATTACCCTTAATTAAAGGTGCACTATCACTAAACAGGCCCTTTTAGAGTATGGGTTTGTCCTACTAATTAAAGCTTTACAAATACACCAACAACCTAAGTGATTTGACTAATCCACGTTGATTAAGGCACACCCATTAATTGTGTTTTAAACTAAGGATGGAACCAATTGATCTTAAACCTGTTCAAGCACAATTAGCAAAATCTAGCAAGCAATAGATCATAACTCATGCATTAACAATGTTTCAAGTTAAGCAAAAAACCAATAATCATAAACAATTACAAAACAAGTTTGCTTAAACTCTCTTGGACTTTCAACAAACACATAGATATGTTATATTAAAGTGATCAACAATTCTCCACAAGTTATGTAATCGACATCCCTCACAAAATTCATAAAAAGTCAAAATCCAACACTAAGCCATAACATAGTCTATAATCCAACCTTAGCCTAAAACAATTAGTTTATCATGCTAAAAGAGAGTACAACACTAAAATTTAACCTCTCAAACATCAATTCAATGTCTAGAAAATTAAATTCCAAGTTTAGAACCTCTTCTCTTTTTAATTTCGCTCAAATTTAACTCCAAAATGCAAATTTCATCAAAGAATCCCTAGTAGACAGCAACTTTTCTGTAGAATGCTACACCAATTTTCTCCCCTTTAGACCCCAAAATAGCCCCAAAACCTGCAAAAACAAGCACACAATTAATGTATTTATATGACACTAACTAGTAGAAAGTAAGCTCAAAGAAAGGAACAAGAAAAATCTCTGTTTCTGAAGCTTTTAGGACTGATTCTTGCACTTTTTGCTGCAGAAAAGTTTGCTGGAAATTGCACAAAAATACCCCTAAACAGCCTCTAAAAATTCTCTCTTTATGTATGTGAGCGTGTGAGAGTATAAGTAGGATTATGTGTGTGTTTGGTGCTGAAAAGAGGGACGAAAAAGAGGAAAATAAAAGCTGTTCCGGGTTGCTTTTTCCCTTGCCAAACTCGTTCCAGCCCTCTTCCCTCCACAAGCTTGCTAATAAGCTTTTATAAATATATAGTGTGTGCTTGTGTGCTCAAGAGGCAGCTAAGACAAAAGAAAAGAAAAGGAATGGTGGGATCAAAAAGTCAAAGGTTGGTGAGGTTTATTATTATATCGTATATGTATATGTGCATGTGTGCTGTGAGTCACGTCTATATATATGTAATGCAAGTATGTGTGTGTTAGGGTAAGAGGGGTTGGGGGTTTTGGTTAACTTAATAATATAATATAATATAATATAATATATATAATATATAATGTATAGTTAGTAACGTATTATATTATATAACATATATAACTTCTAATACCTAACTTCTAACTGAAAACTATTCTAATTGATTACTACTTAAGGACAAACCTAGGGATGTCCTAAAAACCTAGTTCTAATTAAATTTATGTCTTAATGACCTAATTTCCTAATCAATGTGTCCTAACTAATTAAGTGATCCTAATTAAGCCTAATTACTAACGAACTAAATTACTAAGTTAACAATTAAACTCAATATCTTAATTAATCTAATTTAAACAAAAATCTAACTAATTCCTAATTAATCAAAATTACTATCTAAAAATGAAACAAAAATAGTAAAAAAACATAAAAAAGAGAAAAATGATGCACAATACACAAATACTTAATAGGACTCAATGTGCACTCTAAAGCTCAAAATAAAATTAGCACCAAACACACACTCAAACACACTCCAAACTGTGCAATTCACGCTTCAAAGACACACACATCAACACCCTAAAACGTTCTCCTTGCTTGTCCCCAAGCAAGACCACTCTTAAGTTTAACTCATGATGCTCAAAGGGTTGCCAAAGGTATTGACTTGCTATCTTGATGAATCTAGGAGTATGAGGAGACTTTCTATTGTAAAAAAAAGATTTCCAAGCCTTTTTCTAATTTCGCACCTTTCAAGAACTTACTAAATAGCTAGACCCACCACAAACCTAGGATTCCAACTCACGCAACTGGGAAATTGATATTTCATGCCCCCATCAACTAACATGGCCTCTCAACATCCACTTAACCCAAAGATACAAGGAAAAAGGAGAATTACATCACAATGACTCGCAATTAGTGTAAGAGCCTTATTCACAACATAATGAAACGACGTTCTCAATGATTAGTGCTCCCGAGTAACGAGCTTTCAATCAGCACATCCCAACCACTTAAGGCTTAGGTACTAGGGAAAGAAATCCCCCTTGGGCATACTAACTTGGGTTTCGTCAGCCACTTCAAATGGAAAATCAAAGGGAAAGAATTAAACGTGTGAAATTGATATTGTGTCCTTTGACACTTGTTTAACATACTTCATTTTTTTCTTGCCATTTGCCTTTTTCTCCGCATTTTCACTTTTTCCCCTTTTTTCAATCTTTTTTTCATTTTTTCCACTTCTTTTCACTTTTTTTTTCCCCAATTTTTTTCACTTATTCTCCACTTTTTTTTTTTTCCCAATACATAACAAAAAGAAAAGAAAAAGAGAAGGGCTAAGGCACACTAAAAAGAACCAATCAAGCAAAAGGGCACTCACATCAACAACCCTTTAAAAACACTTTTTCTAGCCAAGTTATGGGATGGCTACAAGATACATTCTTAGATGTGCTCACTCCCTACAGTTTTCAAAAAGATTCTCTCCAAAGTCCTAGTTCTCTCTCTATTCCATTAACTTCCCACAATACAATCTCATCTTTCGCCAATAAATTAAGTTAATCAACAAGAGCCAACAAAGAGATAAACGACTCTACATGCACAAAAAATAAAAAAAAAATTCACCATTTTGAGCAAAACCATGCAATCTATCTTTTATGTCAAATATGAAAAACAAAATAACTCCCATACCCCTCAAACCTAAACTTTGCTTATCCTCAAGCAAATGACAATTAACCACGTAAACAAACAAACAATAAAGCATATGTATGGGAAGTGTGGAAAGGGTAGAAAAATAAGGCCAAGAGGATCGAAAGATTACAACCTTGTGTTCGCGTGACTACACAAACGCCAATGGAATTCCAATCATCTACTAACCTGTTTCTCATCAACACACAAACACTGAAAAAGCACATGAGATTAATAGACATATGCCATGCAAGTCCACGTTGGCATCAACAAATAAGAATAAGGATGTATGCAAAAATGGAGAAGGGGAATGCACGGAATGGGAACAAAGCTCTAGCTATTAAAAGGAAAAGAAAAAGACAAATACATAAAAACAAAAAGAAAAGAATGAAATTACCAAAATCTAGGTTGCCTCCTAATAGTGCTAACCATCATGCTGTCAGCCAGGCAAGCTTTATTTTTGAATTGTCATACAAAGGTTCTTGAAGCTTGATGGACTCTACTTGAGCCATGCTCAGGTCAAATGAATGCTTCAGGTGCTGCCCATTCGCAGTCAATATTCGTTTGTCTTTTGAATACTTGATCTTTACCACACCAAAATAGTAGGCTTCAATAACCTCATATGGACCATCTTATCGACTTCTCAATTTACCTGGGAAGAGCTTCAATCTAGAATTAAACAACCGAACTTTGTCAGTAGAAGAGAAAGATTTCCTAAGGATATGCCTATCATGTATTTTCTTCATTCTTTCTTTATAAAGCTTGACGTTCTCGTCCGTCCCATATCTCAGCTAACTCAAGATTTCTTTTCTCACCGATAGCAGACAAGCCAAAATTTAAAGCCTTAATAGCCAATATGCTCTAACTCGAGAGATGGATAGCAAGCCTTCTCATACACCAACCTATATGGAGACATACCTATAGGGGTCTTGTACACAGTGCGGTAGGCTTACAATGCATCATTTACAATGCAAGACCAATCTTTCCTATCAGGCTTAACCGTTTCCTCTAGAATGGACTTGGCCTTTCTATTTGAAACTTCTACCTGTCTACTCGTCTGAGGGTGATACGGGGTAGCAATCTTATGAGTGAATGAATATTTTGTAAGTAAAGCCTTAAGTGTCCTGTGATAAAAGTGATTTCCTTCATCACTAATAAAAACTCGTGGTACCCTAAACCTAGGAAAGATATGCTTTCGAATGAACTTGACCATAACCTTGTGGTCATTGGGTCGAGTAGGAATCGCCTCCATCCACTTGGACACGTAGTCAGCCACAAAGATGTATTGATACCTAAAGGAATGTGGAAACAGACCTAGGAAATCAGTTCCCCAAACATAAAGAAGTTCACACACGAGAATGGGGGAAAGAGGCATCATAATTCTCTTAAAAGTGGACCTAGATTTTTGACATCTAACACACTTTTTACAAAATTCCTAGGAATCTCTAAAGAGTGTGGGTCAAAAGAATCCACTTTGCAAGACTTTATTTGTAGTTTTCTTACCTCCAAAGTGACCTCCGCATGCCTCACTATGACACATATTCAAACCTATTCTTTTCTCTCTTCTCCCAATAGGGTGGCAATTGACCTGTAACAAGATAGTTCACTATATGCGACAGCAAACAATTACTCATCCAGAAAAGACTCACGAAAGGGGATGGAAATAAGACAGGACAAATAATCAGTAACAGAATTCTCACTACCCTTCTTATCTCTAATCTCTGTGTTAAATTCCTACAAAAGAAGCATCTACCTAATCAAGCAAGGATTAGATTCATGCTTAGACAAAAGATACCTCAAAGCCGTATGATCGGTATAAACTATGACCTTAACCCCAAGAATGTACGATCAAAACTTATCAAGGGAGAATACTACTACTAGAAGCTCTTTATCAGCAGTAGTGTAATTCTTCTAAGCCTCATCTAGAGTCTTACTAGCATAGTAGATCACATAAGGCAACCTATCCTTACGCTGTCCTACTACATCTCTTATGGCAAAATTTGATGCATCACACATAATTTCAAAAGGAAGGCTGTAATTAGGCGGTTGGATGATGGGAGAAGAGGAAAGCAAAGATATAAGCCTACCAAAAGCTTTAGTGCACTCTTCATCAAACACAAATGGAACATCATGCGCTAAGAGCCTAGACAATGGATGAGTAATCTGGCTAAAATCCTTAATGAACATACGATAGAAACCTACATGGCCAAGGAAGAATCTCACGTCCTTAATAGTCTTAGGAATGGACAACTTCTCTATAGGCTCTACCTTGGCTGGGTCAACCTGAATACCATCAAAAGACACTATATGACCCAAAACTATTCCTCTTTGCACCATGAAATGTGATTTCTCCTAACTCAGCACAAGATTCATCTTAATGCAATGGTCCAACACTAAAGATAGGTGACGAAGGCATTCATCAAAATTCACACCAAAGACTAAGAAATCATCCATGAAAATCTCTAAGTGCCTTTCAATCATATCACTAAGGATAGCCATCATGCACCTTTGAAAAGTGGCAGGCACATTGCAAAGATCGAACGGCATTCTCTTATAAGCAAAGGTACCATAAGGACATGTGAAGGTGGTCTTCTCCTGATCCTGAGAAATGCGGGGATTTGATTGTATCCCGAATACCCTTCTAAAAATTAGTAATAATCATGACCGGCTACACTATCCAAAATCTGGTTAAGGAAGAGCAATAGAAAGTGATCTTTTCTAATTCTAGAGTTGGGCTTCCTATGGTCTGCATATTCTTCAACCTGTAGGGATACGCATTGGAACTAGCTCACCTTTATTATTCTTTACCATTGTGATTCTAGACTTTTTCGGTACTACCTGAACAGGACTAATCTATTCGCTATCAGATATCAGATAAATGATTCCTATATCTAAGAGATTACTGACCTCCTTTCTCACAACTTCACTCATATGTGGATTAAGTCGTCTCTGCATCTCCCGAGAAGGTACCACACCTTCTTCTAGATGAATCTTATGCATACAAACCAAAGGGTCTACACCTTTTAAATCATCAATCATTCACCCTTTGGCCTTTTTATGAATTCTAAGGACTCCTAAAAGACGCCCCTCATTCTCATTAGATAGATCAGAAGCTTTAATCACAGGAAGGGTCTCATCAGGTTCTAAGAATGCATATTGCAAGTGCTCAGGGAGGGGTTTGAACTCCAAAGATGGGGGAGACTCAACTGTAGAGGGATCATTAAAAGCTTCTAAAGAAAGAAACTTGGACTGACTAACCTTAATCGATTACTCAGGCCTAGAGTCAACGGATGTGGATGTGAAAGCTACATACTTGCTAACAAATAACTCAGAATCAAATTGATTTAAAATGGCCTCGAGCTTAGCTAACTCATCCTCGACACACAACATCTCACGGCATGCTCCTTTACACATGGATCTATAACATCAATAGCAAAATACTCCTCTTCATCATTCATACCTACACTCACTCTATTCGCTGCCTCTGTGACTCTCATAGTGGCCTTTAGATTCCCAAACTTAATCTCTAGTAACCTCGACTTACAATGGATGACTGCATCATTTGTAGCTAAGAAGGAGCGTCCTAAAAGAACAGGTGTAGAATACCTAGTGTCATGGCTATAATCCATATCTAAGACAATGAAATCAACTAGATACACAAACTCTCCGACCTGAACCATGACACTCTCTACTATACCTTGCGGTCTCTGCTTAGATCTATCAGTCGACTGCAGAGCGACATACGTGAAAGATAACTCCTCCAAACCTAGACACTAGTAGACTGAGTAAGGAATCAGATTTACGCTAGACCCTAAATCTAGAAGAGGATGATCAATTAAGGTAGTGAAAGCTCTTGGGTTTTTCAACTTTGGTGGGACACCAGAAATGCAAATGCTACTCACCTTTTTAGTGAGCTTCATTGTTTTCGGCATGTGGGAATTGTTTTTCTTTCATGTCCATAAATCTTTGAAGAATTTTGTGCAAGCAGGAAAGGACACAATAGCATTAACTAGAAGAAGGTTCACCTTCAGGTCTCTCAAGTGCTCTAAAATCTTACTCATCCTAGTGTTCTCAGTAGGTCTAGGCTTTTTTAATACCACTGGAAAAGGTTCTCTAGGGATGACATCACTAGATTTTAGGGACTGTTTCCCTTATGTAGAAAGGTACTACTCTCATCTTTCTCTCTAATGGTCTCTTCTCTCTCATGGTCCCTAACCTCACTAGACTCTATGGGAACACTAAGTGCAGACTCAACTAAATTTTCCTTCTCTCCTATCCCATTGTCAATGACTCTATCGCTCCTAAGTGTAATAATTGCTTTTGCCTGTGCATGAGTGGTGAAAGAGGGATTGAAGGAAGAAGTAGATTGACCCTTAGGGTTTATCTCAGGTTGGGTAGGCAACTTGCCTGGCTTCCTAGTACTCAACTAATAGCCAACTATCCTAACTGGGCATCCATCTTAGCTATGTGCTGCTGCTGCGATTGAAATAATTGTAATAGAAGATTAAACTTATCGTTGCTACTAGGTTGGCTAGAGGATGGTACAGGAAGTGAGAGTATAGACTAAGTGGGAAGAGCGGGAACAGATGGGCACTGGCCTTATAGGGTACCAGGAAGTGATAAGGTCGCTGCTGGAATGGGACCTAGGGCTGAGGGGACTCAAAGTGATTATTACGCCAAGAAAACTTGGGGTTATCCCTCTACCCCATATTATATATGTTTGAGTAGGGGTTATATTCTCTAATGAGCATGAACTTGGTCCTGAATGAATTTTGGAAAATGTGGTGCTAATGGGCAAGCTATAGTCTCATGGGACGACTAGAACACAAGGCACACACCTCAATGACTGAAGGAGAAGATGATGATACTAGCGGATTGGCCCTACGGCCAGGAGTAGGTGCTAGACCGAAAGAAATCAACTGGTCAAGCTTATGCTTCTACCTTAGCAAGAAGATCATGGGATGTGTCTACTTCATTCACTCCTCTTCTAGTATTACTCCTACTTGACTTATCCAACGCCATATTCTGAAAAGAATCCTCAGCAACACACTTTAAAATCCTGTAAGAGTCACTAGGTCTTAGATTATTGAATCCCCCACTTGACATGGTAATTATTATCATGCGCTGGGACTCGGTAAGACCCCTAAAGAAGTAATGTAGAAGATCCTGGGTACCGTACCTATCATATGGACACTGACGTAACAAATCATTGAACCTCTCCCACGCTCATGGAAATATTCAAATCTTATGCTAAGAGAAGGTCATAATCGAAACGCGAAGGTTAACGGTTGTAGCCATAGGATAAAACCTCTGATAGAATTGAGACTGGGGCTCGTCCCAAGATGTAATGGCTCTATTAGGCAAGGATTGAAGCCATTGTTCAGCTTTATCCTTGAGGGAGAAAGGGAAAATTTGAGCCTAATGTTCTCTTAAGGCACATTTGGAAAATTAAAGATAGAAGAAATCTCTACAAAATCAGTGACATGTTGTAAGGGACTCTTATTACTTCTACCATAGAAAGATGAGAGCATAGCTAATATCCCATGCTCAATCTCAAAACTTGCCTTCCCCAAACTCAGCGGATAGATGGCCATATTCGGCTCAAAGGCATGAGGAAGGAACTATTTCTTAAGGGTTATGTCATTGGCTGCTTGGCGTGGATTTAGAATCCTAGGAAGCTTAACATTCTCGTAATGGGGAGCAACAAGAGAAGGAAGAGAAGGAGGGATGGGATTATCATTCTATTATTGGGAACAAGAGGAGGGAAATCAATCCTATTTTCTGCAATTTCACCTAAATTGTGTTCTAAGTTCCTAAGATGACTGTGAATTCTCTGTGGTTCAAGATTAAAAGGAACTAAATCAGGTCTAAGTGGACATCTACCAAGCATGCATAAAAAGAAACAAAATCTTCGTCTAACTCTTCAACCCCCAAAACTGCAATTTCAACATAAATCTACAACATAGAAACCATAAATCCCTAAAAACGACAAAAGAAAATAACACAAAATAGAAGTGCAAAATCAGACAAAATACAATATAGAAATAAAGCACAAACTATCACAAAAATGAAAGAGAACAATGAGAAATAAGACTACTACTAGAACAATAATAGAAATAACAAAGCACGTAACCAACTAAAACACACAAATCAAATAAACCAACCATGCCCCTCAGTAACGGTGCCAAAAACTTGATGTGTTCTAAAAACCCGCAAGCACACTGATCTGAAGTAGTGTAGTGTGTGCAAGAATACATGTATCGTTTCCTCAATGAGGGCTGTAACTATGGTTTTAAGTCCTATATATCTTAGATTAACTATGTGTAGAAAAGAAATTATTTTTGAGATTTTTTTTTTTTTTTGAATTGAAGGGAGCACTAAACTATCCTATTGAAACTAAATGTGCACATATTAAACTAAAAGTAAATGAGAAATAAATGAGAAGAAAGCAACTAGGAACGACTAGGGGAATTCAGTGATGGGAAATGGCCTAGGGTCGGGTTACTTCCTATGTTCAGCTAGTGATTAGATTGACTAACTATGGACTATGGGCAATCAATTGTTCTAATGCCTTAGTTTATTAGCTAGCCTTATTATCCTTAATTAAAGATGCATGATGTTATTTTAAAAACCCACAAGTGCATGAATCGAAAGTACACTAATGTGTGCAAGAGTATGTGTATTGTCTCCTTAGGGAGGCCTCTAACTATGGTTCTAAGTCCTATATGTCCTAGATTAACTACGTGTAGAAACAAAATTATTTTGAGAATTTTTTTTTGAGTTTTGAATTGAAGAGAACTCTAAACTACCTTATTGAAACTAGAGTGCACAAATTAAGCTAAAAGTAAAGGGAAAACAAATGAGAAGGAAGCAACTGACTAGGGGAATTCGATGATGGGAAATAGCCTAGTATCGGATTACTTTCTATGTTCGGCTAGTGATTGAATTGATTAACTATGGATTATGGCGATCAATTGTGCTCTAATGCCTTAGTTTATTAGCTAGCCTTATTACCCTTAATTAAAGCTGAACTCCTATCCCTAAGCGGGCCCTTTTTAAAGCATAGGTTTGTCCTACTAATTATTTGCAACTATGCCAACAACTTAATTGATTGACTAATCCAACTTGATTAAGACACATCCATTAATTGTGTTTCAAACTAAGGACGTAACTACTTAATCTTAAGGCTATTCAAGCGCAATTAGTAAATCTTACAAGCAATAGATCATGGCTCACACATTGACAATGTTTCATGCTAAGCACAAGACCAATAATCATAAACAATTACAAAACAAGCATTCATAAACTTTCTTGGGACTTTCAACAAACACATAGACATGTTATGTTAAAGTCATCAACAATTCTCCACAAGTTATGCAATCAACATGCCTCGAAAAATCCATAAAAAGTCAAAATTCAACACTAAACATAATCCATAATCCAACCCTAGCCTAAAATAATTAGTTCAAAATGCTAAAAGAAAGTGCAAAACTGAAACTTAATCTCGTAAAAATCAACTCCATGTCCAAGAAATTAAATCTCAAGCTTAGAACCTCTTCCTGTTTCAATTTCACACAAATTCAACTCCGTGACACAAATTTCAGTAATGAATCCCAACTTAATAGCAACTTTTCTGAAAAATTCTGCACCAATTTAGCTTCCTTTTTAGCCCCAAAAGCCCCAAAACCTACAAAAATAAGCATACAAATAGTGTGTTATATAGCCCTAATTAGTGGAAAGTAAACTCATAGAAAAGAACAAGAAAAATCTCTTGTTTCTATAGCTCTTCAGACTGATTTTTGCATTTTTTACTACAGAAAAGCTTACTGGAATTTGCCTTTTTGAACACCCAAATTAGTCCTAAAAATTCTCCTTTTGTGTACGAATATGTGAAAGCATGTATGTGAGATTATGTGTGTTTGGTGCTGAAAAGAGGTACGAAAATAGGAAAAATATGGGATGTTCAGTGTTACTTCTTTTGCTCGTTCCTGGCTAATTTTTCTTTTTCTTAGGGCTGCTGCTCTCTATCTTCTTGTATGTGTGTTGTGGTTTTATATAATATATATATTGTAATGCTTATAACAATTATGTTTTGGGTTTTGTTGGGGGTAAAGGTAGCATAGGTTTAATAATATATTATTATACATTATAATAATAATATATTATATACTATGTTTATACATGTGGTGTGAATGTTGTGTGAGTGTATTATATGTAATGGATATTAAATATCCTAATACTAACTTAATAAATATTAAATGTCTTAACACTAACTTAATAAATTCTAACCTTAAAAAATGTCCTAATCTATTTAATGAATCCTAATTTATTTAATGTGTCCTAATCTAATTAGGTGATCCTAATTAAGCCTAATTACTAATTTAATTTAACTACCTAAACTAAATTACTAATTAATCTTATTACCTAATTCCTAATTAATCAGAAATAATATCTAAAAAAATGAAATAAATAAAGAAAAAAATAAAAAATAAAAAAGATAAAAAATGACAAACCACACAAACACTCAATGAGATTTAATAAGCACTTAGAAGCACGAAATAGACAAAATTAGCATCAAAACACGCACTTACACACATTCTTAATAATGCAATTTACGCTTCGAAAACACACATATCAAAATTTTGAGGAAAACCAAGCTAATGTACCCTTTTATGTCAAATCTAGAAAACAAATAGAACTCACACACTCTCAAACCTAAACTTTGCTTGTCCTCAAGTAAATAGTAATTAACCGTGCAAGCAAACAAACAATAAAACACACATATGGGAAGTGTGGAAAGGGTAGAAAAGTAAGGCCAACAGGATGGAAAGATACAACCTTGTGTTTGCATGACTTCACAAATGCCAATGCAATTCCAATCATCTACTAACTTGTTTCTTATCAATACACAAGCACTCAAAAAGCACACGAGATTAGTAAACATATGCCATGCAAGTCTACATTGGCATTAACAAATAAGAACAAAGGTCTAGCTATTAAAAAGAAAAGAAATAGACAAATACATAAAAACAAAAAGAAAAGAACGAAATTACCAAAATCTAAATTGCCTCCAGTAGCGCTAACCATCATGTCGTTAGCCAGGCAAGCTTCATTCATCAAGTGTCATATGATGGCTCCTAAAGCTCGATAGACTTTACTCAAGCCATGCTTGGGTCAAATGAATGCTTCAGGCACTGCCCATTCACAGTCAAAACTCGTCCATCCTTCAAATCCTTGATCTTTACTGCTCCAGAAGGGTCGCTTCAATAACCTCGTATGGATCATCTCATCGACTTCTCAATTTACCTGGGAAGAGCTTCAATCTTGAATTAAACAACCAAACTTTGTTAGTAGGAGAGAAAGATTTCCTAAGGATATCCCTATCATGCATTTTCTTTATTCTCTCTTTATAAAGCTTGGTATTCTCATACGCCTCATATCTCAACTTCTCCAGCTCAGCTAAGTCAAGCTTTCTTTTCTCACCTGTAGTAGACAAGTCAAAATTTAAAGCTTTAATAGCCCAATATGCTCTATGCTCTAACTCGACATGTAGACGGCAAGCCTTCCCATATACCAAACTATATGGAGACATATTTATGGGGTTCTTATACACAGTACGGTAGGCCCATAATACATCACTTAATCTACAAGACCAATCTTTTCTATTAGGCCTAATCGTTTTCTCTAGAAAGAACTTGACCTCCCTATTTGAGACTTCAACCTGTTTACTCGTCTGAGGGTGATATGGGGTACCAATCTTATGTGTGACTGGATATTTTCTAAGTAAATCCTCGAGTGTCCTATGGCGAAAGTGCTTTCCACCATAACTAATCAAGACTCGTGGTACCCTAAACCTGGAAAAGATGTGCTTTTGAATGAATTTGACCACAACCTTGTGGTCATTGGTTCGGGAAAGAATTACCTCAACCCACATGGACATAAAGTCAACAGCCACTAGGATGTATTGATACCCAAAGGAAGGTGGAAACGGACCCATGAAATCAATTTCCCAAACATAAAAAAGTTCACACATAAGAAAAGGGAAAAGGGGCATCATATTTCTCCTAGAAATGGACCCAGATTTTTGACATCTAACACACTTTTTACAAAATTCCTAGGCATATCTAAAGAGTGTGGGCCAAAAGTATCCACTTTGCAAGACTTTAGTTGTAGTTTTCTTCCTCCCAAAGTGACCTCCACATGTTTCATCGTGACATGAATTCAAAGTATGTTTAAACTCACTCTCTGGAACACACCTACAAATAACCTAATCTGCTTACACCTTAAAGAGATAAGGATTTTCCCAAAAGAAATACTTAACCTGCGAATAAAATCGATCCTTTTCTCTCTTTTCCCAATGAAGTGGTAACTGACCTGTAACAAGATAATTTATTATATGCGCATACCATGGTGTGTGATGTGAGACAACAAACAATTGTTCCTCCGGAAAAGACTTATGAAAGGGGATGGAATCACTAGAGGACTCATGAATAAGAAGGGAAAAATGATCAACAATAGAATTCTCGCTACCCTTTTTATCTCTAATATCTATGTCAAATTCCTGCAGAAGGAGCATCTATCTAATCAAGCAGGGTTTAGTTTCATGCTTAAACAAAAGATACCTCAAAGACGTATGGTCGATGTAAACTGTTACCTTAGACCCAAGAATGTATGATTGAAACTTATAAAGGGAGAACATTACTGCTGGAAGCTCTTTCTCGGTGGTGGTGTAATTTTTCTGAGCCTCACCTAGAGTCTTACTAGCATAATAGATCACATGGGGCAACCTATCCTTACATTGTCCTAATACAGCTTCTATGGCAGAATCTAATGCATCACACATAATCTTGAAAGAAAGATTGTAAGCTGGCGGCTAGATGATAGGGGAAGAGGAAAGCAAGGATTTAAGCCTATCAAATGCCTTAATGCACTCTTCATCAAACACAAATGGAACATCTTGAGCTAAGAGCCTAGACAATGGACAAGCAATCTGGCTAAAATCCTTAATGAACCTACTATAGAAACCTACATGGCCAGGGAAGGATCTCATGTCCTTAATAGATTTAGGAATAGGCAATTTCTCTATAAGCACTACCTTGGTCGGGTCGACTAGGATACCATCGGAAGACACTACATGACCCAAAACTATTCTTGTTTGCATCATAAAATGTGATTTCTTCCAACTCAGCACAAGATTCATCTTAATTCAATGGTCCAGCACTAAAGATAAGTGACTAAGGCATTCATTAAAGTTCACATCAAAGATTGAGAAATCATCCATGAAAATCTCTAACTGTCTCTAAATCATATCACTAAAGATAGGCATCATATACCTTTGAAATGTGGCATGTGCATTACAAAGACCGAACGACATTCTCCTATAAGCAAAGGTACCATAAGGGTACATAAAGGTGGTTTTCTCCTGATCTTGGGGAAACACGGGGATTTGATTGTATCCCGGATACCAATCTAAAAAGCAGTAATAACCGTGCCCAGTACTATATCCAAAATGTGGTCAAAGAATGGTAATGGGAAGTGATCTTTCCTAGTCCTAGAGTTAATCTTCTTATAGTCTATGCACATTCTCTATCCCGCAGGGATATGCATAGGAACTAGCTCACCCTTATTATTCTCTACCATTGTGATCCCAGACTTTTTCGGTACTACCTGAATAGGACTAACCCACTAGCTATCAGAGACCGGATAAATGATTTCTACATCTAAGAGCATAATGACCACTTTTCTCACAACTTCACTTATATGTGGATTAAGTCGTCTCTGCATCTCACAAGAAGGAATTGACCTTTTTCTAGATGAATCCTATGTATACAAATCGAAGGGTCTATACCTTTTAAATCACTAATCGTCCACCCTATGGACTCCTTATGACTTCTAAGGACTCCTAGAAGATGCTCCTCATTCTCACTAGACAGATCAAAAGCTATAATCACAGGAAGTGTTTCATCAGCTCTTAAGAATGCATATTTCAAGTACTCAGGGAGGAGTTTGAGCTCTAAAGATGTGGAAGACTCAACCATAGGGGGATCGCTACACACTTCTAAAGAAAAAGACTCGGATTGACTAACCTCAATCAATTTCTCAATCTTAAAGTCAACAGAAGTGGATATGGAAGCTACGTATTTGCTAAAAAATGACTCAGAATCAAACTGCTCCAAAATGGCCTCAAGCTCAACTAACTCATCCTCGGCCAGTAACATCTTACAGCCATGCTCCTCTACACATGGATCTATAGCATTAATAGTAAAACACTCTTCTTCGTCATCCATATCTACATTTTCTCTATTCGCTACCTCCGTGACTATCATAGTGGCCTTCAGATTCCCAAACTTAATTTCTAGTAACCCCGATTTACAATGGATGACTGCATCAGCTGTAACTAAGAAGGGGCGTCTTAAGAGAACAAGTGTAGAGTGCCTAGTGTCATGGCTGGAATCCATATCTAAGATAATGAAATCAACTACATATACAAAATCTCTAAGCTGAACCATGACATTCTCTACTATACCTCGCGGTTTTCGCTCGGATCTATCAGTTAACTACAGAGTGTCATACGTGGGAGATAACTCCCCCAAATCTTGACGCTGGAAGATTGAGTAGGGAATTAGATTTACGCTACACCTTAAATCTAAAAGAGCATGATCAATCGGGGTCTTCCTAATGCAACATGAAATAGTGAAAGCTTTTAGGTCTTTCAACATGGGTGAGATGCCCGAAGTGCAAATGCTACTCACTTTTTCAGTAAGCTTCACTATTTTTGCCATGTAGGAATTGTTTCGCTTTTGTGTGCACATATCTTTAAAGAATTTTGTGTAGGTAAGAATTGAACTATGGCGTCAACCAGCGGAAGGTTCACCATAGGGTCTCTCAAGTGCCCTAAGATCTTACTTATCCTAGTATCCTCAGCAAGTCTGGGCTTCTCTAGTGCAGCTGGAAAAGGTGCTCTAGGGATGACAACACTAGATTCTATGGACTGCTTCCCCTTTCTATGTGGAAGGCTACTACTCTTATCTCTTTTTCTAGTGGTCTCCTCTCTCTCATGGTCCCTAACCTCATTAGGCTCTACAGGAACACTAGGTGTAGACTCAGTTGAATTTTCCTTTTTTCCTACCCCATTGTTAATGACTCTACCACTCCTAAGTGTAATAACTACTTTTGCCTGTGCATGAGCAGTGTAAGGGGGATTAGAGGAAGAACTAGATTGACCTCTAGGATTTACCTCAGACTGGGCAGGCAACTTGCCTGGCTCCTTAGCGTTCAATTGACTAGCTAATTGTCCTACTTGGGCATCCATCTTAGCCATGTTCTGCTGCTATGACTAAAACATCTGCAATAGGAGATCAAACTTATCGTCATTACTAGGCTGGCTAAAGGATAGTGCAGGAAGTGAGGGTATAGACTGAGTGGGTGGAGTGGGAACAGATGAGCATGTGAGAGACCAGGAAGTTTAGAGATGATAAAAACCTGGTGGATTCAACTAAGTAGGACGAGGTCGCTACTGGAATGGGACCTGGGGTTGTGAGGACTTAAAGTGATTATTACGCCAAGAAAAATTAGGGTTATCCCTCCACTCCAGATTATATGTGTTCAAGTAAGGGTTACACACTCGTGAGTACCCTTGTATAGCATGAACTTGCTCCTGAATGAATTCTGGAAATTGTGGTGCTAATAGGCAAGCTATAGTCTCGTGGGACAACTCAAAACACAAGGTGCGCACCTCAATGATAGAAGGAGAAGATGACGATGATAGCGGATTAGCCCTATGGCTAAGAGTAAGTGCTAGACCTAAAGAAATCTACTAATCAAGCTTATGAGTCAATGCTTCTACCTTAGCAAGAAGATCACGGGATATGCCTATGTCATTCACTCCTTTTCTAGGATTATTCCTACTCGACCTATCCAACGCCATATTTTGAAAAGAATCCTCAGCAACACGCTTTAAAATTACCCAAGTGTCACTAGGTCTCAAATTATAGAATCCCCCACCTGACATGGCATTCACTATTATGCGTTGGAATTCGGTAAGACCCCTAAAGAAGTAATGCAGAAAATCGTGGGTACCGTACCTATGATGTGGACACTGCCATAATAAATCATTATACCTCTCCCATGTCTCATGGAAAGATTCAAACTCATGCTGAGAAAAGGTCATAATCAAAGCTCATAGGTCAGCGGCTTTAGCCATGGGGTAAAACCTCTGATATAATCGGGACTGGAGCTCGTTCCAAGATGTAATATGCCTACTTCATTCACTCCTCTTCTAGGATTATTCCTTCTCAACCTATCCAATGCCATATTCTGAAAAGAATCCTCAGCAACATGCTCTAAAATCACCCAAGTGTCACTAGGTCTCAGATTATAGAATCCCCCACCGGACATGGCATTCACTGTTATGTGTTGGGATTCGGTAAGACCTCTAAAGAAGTAATGTAGAAAATCGTGGGTATTGTACCTATGACGTGGATATTGACGTAATAAATCATTATACCTCTTCCATGTCTCCTGGAAAGATTCAAACTCGTACTGAGAGAAGGTCATAATCGAAGCTCACAGGTTAGCGATTTTAGCCATGGGGTAAAACCTCTGATAGAATCGGGACTGGAGCTTGTCCCAAGATGTAATGGTTTCATCGGGCAAGAACTGCAGCCATTGTTTGGCTTTATTGTTGAGAGAGAAAGGGAAAAGTCTAAGCCTAATATTTTCATGAGAAACATTTGGAAAATTGAAAGTGGAACAAATCTCCACAAAATTAGTGACATGTGCTAGGGGACTCTCATTACTCCTACCATAGAAAGACGAGAGCATAACTAATATCCTATGCTTAATCTCAATACTCACCTCTCCCAAACCCGGTAGATGGATGGCCATATTTGGTTCAAAGGCACGAGAAAGGAAGTATTGCCTAAGGGTCATGTCATCGACAGCTTGGCAGGGATTCAGAAGCCTAGGAAGCTCAACATTCTTATTATGTGGAGCAATAGGAGAAGGAAGGTGAGGAGTAGGAGGAGGATTATCATTCCCATTATGGGGAATAAGAGGAGGGAGATCATTTCTATTTTCTGCCATTTCACCTAGATTGCGTTCTAAGTTCCTAAGACGATGAATTCTCTGTGGTTCAGGATTAAAGGGAACTAAGTCAAGTCTAAGTGAACGTCTACCAAGCATGCACAAAAAGAAACAAAATTCCCTTCCAACTCTTCAACCCCCGAAACTGTAATTTCAACTTAAATCTACAGTATAGAAACCACAAGTCCCTAAAAACTACAAAAGAAAATAACAAAATAGAAACGCTAAATCAAACAAAACACAATGCAAAAAACAAAACACAAATTATCATGAAAATAAAAGAAAACAACAAAAACTAAGACTATTACTAGAACAATAACAGAAATAACAAAACTCGTAACCAACTAAAACACACAAACAAAGAAATCAACTGTGTCTCCTCAGCAACGGTGGAAAAAACTTGATGTTATTTTAAAACCTGCAAGCGCATGGGTTGGAAATAGTGCAGTGTGTGCAAGAGTATAGATATGATCTCCTTAGGGAGGCCTCTAACTATGGTTCTAAGTCCAATGTGAACTATGTTAACTATGTGTAGAAACAAAATTATTTTTGAGATTTTTTTCGACTTATGAATTAAAGGGAACTCTAAACTACCCTATTGAAACTAGAGGGCACAAATTAAGATAAAAGTAAAAGGAAAACAAATGAGAAGGAACCAACTGACTAGGGGAATTTGATGGGAAACGGCCTAGGATCGGATTACTTCCTATGTTTGGCTACTGATTGAATTGACTAATTATGGACCGTGGGTGATCAATTGTGCTCTAATGCCTTAGTTTATTATCTAACCTTATTACCCTTAATTAAAGGTGCACTCCTATCCTTAAGTGGGCCTTTTTTAGAGCATAGGTTTGTCTTACTAATTAAGGTTTGCAACTATGCCAACAATCTAAGTGATTGACTAATCCAAGTTGATTAAGGCACACCCATTAATTGTTTTTCAAACTAGGATAAAACCAATTAATCTTTAGCCTATTCAAGCACAATTAGCTAAGCTAGCAAGCAATAGATCACACATTAACAATGTTTCATGCTAAGCACAAGACCAATAATCATAAACAGTTACAAAACAAGCATGCATAAACTCTCTTGGGACTTTCAACAAACACATAGACATGTTATATTAAAGTCATCAAAAATTCTCCTCAAGTTATGCAATCAACATGCCTCACAAAATCCATAAAAAGTCAAAATCTAACACTATGCCATAACATAATGCATAATCCAACCCTAGCCTAAAATAATTAGTTCAACATGCTAAAAGAGAGTGCAAAACTAAAAATTAATCTCACAAAAATCAACTCCATGTCCAAGAAATTAAATCTCAAGCTTAGAATCTCTTCCTATTTCAATTTCGCTCAAATTTAACTCCGTGACGCAAATTTCAGCAATGAATCCCAACTTGACAGGAACTTTTTTGCAAAATTCTGCACCAATTTAGCTCACTTTTTCCGAATCCTACAAAAATAAGCACAAAAATAGTGTATTATATAACCCTAATTAGTAGAAAATAAACTCAGAGAAAAGAACAAGAAAAATCTCTTGTTTCTGTAGCTTTTTGGACTCTGATTTCTGCACTTTTTGCTGCAGAAAAACTTGCTAAAATTTGCCTTTTTGAACCCCCAAATCAGCCCCAAAAATTTCCCTTTTGTGTATGAATGTGTAAGAGTATGTATGTGAGATTATGTGTGTGTTTGGTGTTGAAAACAGGGACAAAAATAGAAAAAATATGGGCTATTTGGCGCTGCTTCTTTTGCTCGTTTCTGGCTGATTTTATTTTATTTTATTTTTTCCGACTGCTACTCTCTATCTCCCTTTGTCTGTGTTGTGGTTTTTATAATATATATATTGTAATGCTTATGGCAATTATGTTTTGGATTTTGGTGGGGCACGGGTAGCATAGGTTTAATAATAAATTATTATAGATTATAGTAATAATATATTATATACTATGTTTATATATTTGGCATGAATGTTGTATGAGTGTATTGTATGTAATAAATATTAAATATTCTATTACTAACTTAATAAATTCTAACCAAAAAAAAAAAATACCTTAACCTATTTAATGAATCCTAATTTAATATGTGCTAATCTAATTAAGTGATCCTAATGAAGCCTAATTACTAATTTAATTTAACTGCCCAAACTAAATTCTTAACTAATCTTATTAACTAATTCCTAATTACTCAGAATTGCTATCTAAAAAAAAGGAAATAAATAAAGAAAAAAAAAAAAGAAAAAATAACAATAAAAAAAGATAAAAAAATGACACCACACACAAATACTCAATGAGATTCAATAAGCACTTAGAGGCTCGAAATAGACAAAATTAGCACCAAAACACGCACTCAAACATACTTCGAATCATGCAATTTACGCTTCAAAAACACACATATCAATGCACTTCTATCCCTAAATGGCCCTTTTTAGAGCATAAGTTTGTCTTACTAATTAAGATTTCATAGCTACACCAACAACCTAAGTGATTTGACAAATCCACATTGATTAAGGCACACCCATTAATTATATTTCAAACTAAGGATGGAACCAATCGATCTTAAGCTTGTTCAAGTGCATCTAGCTAGAATCTAGCACACAATATATCATGGCAAACACATTAACAATGTTTCATGCTAAGCACAAGGCCAATAATCATAAACAATTACAAAACAAGCATGCTTAAATTTTCTTGGGACTTTCAACCAACACATAGACATGTTATATTAAAGTCATCAACAATTCTCCACAAGTTATGTAATAAACATGCCTCACAAAATCCATAAAAAGTTAGAATCCAACACTAAGACATAACATAATCTATAATTTAACACTAGTCTAAAACAATTAGTTCAACATGCTAAAAGAGAGTGCAAAACTGAAATTGCACCTCTCAAACATCAATTCCGTCTAGAAAATTAAATTCCAAGTTTAGAACCTCTTCTCCTGTTAATTTCGCTCAAATTTAACTCCGAAATGCAAATTTCAGCAAAGAATTCTAAATGGACAGCACCTTTTTTGCAGAATTCTGCACCAATTTAGCTCACCTTTGGACCCCAAAACCTATAAAAACAAGCACATAATTAATTTATTTATATGACATTAACTAGTAAAAAGTAAGCTCAAAGAAAGGAACAATAAAAATCTCTCGTTTCTGCAGCCTTTAGGACTGATTCTTGCATTTTTTGCTGCAGAAAAGCTTGCTGGAAATTGCTCAAAAATACACCTAAACAGCTCCTAAAAATTCCCTCTTTATTTATGTGAGTGTGTGAGAGTATAAGTGAGATTATATGTGTATTTGATCCTGAAAAGAGGGTTGAAAAAAAGGAAAATAAAAGCTGTTCGGCGCTGCTTTTTTCCTTGCTAAACTCGTTCCAGGCCTCCTCCCTCCGCAAGCTTTCTGATGACCTTTTATAAATGTGTAGTATGTGCTTGTGTGCTCAGGAGGCGACTAAGACAAAAGAGATGAAAAGGAATAATGGGATCAAAAAGTCAAAGGTTGGTGAGATTTATTATTATATAGTATGTGTATATGTGCATGTGTGCAGTGAGTCGTGTATATATATGTCATGCAAGTGTGTGTTACCGGTAAGAGGGGTCGGGGGGTTTTGGTTAAGTTAATAATATAATATAATATAATATAATATAATACAATATATAATATATAGTTAGTAACATATTATATTATATAACATATATAACTTCTAATGCCTAACTTCTAACTAAAAACTATCCTAATCAATGTGTCCTAACGAATTAAGTGATCCTAATTAAGCCTAATTACTAATGAACTAAATTACTAAGTTACCAATTAAACTCAATATCTTAATTAATCTAATTTAAACTAAAATCTAACTAATTCCTAATTAATCAAAATTACTATCTAAAAATGAAACAAAAATAGTATAAAACATAAAAAAGATAAAAAAATGACACACAATACACATACTCAATACGACTCTACAAGCACTCAAAAGCTCAAAATAAACAAAAATTAGCACCAAAATATACATTCAAACACAATTCAAATCATGCAATTCACGTCTCAAATACACACACATCACATATCCAACTAGAAGGGTAACTCAAAATTTTCGGTGGTGCATATCCTACTGGAAGGACTCAAATTGTTTTGGTTTAATTTGCTTGGACTGCTCTACTTCCATACCCATGTAAGAGATCTCAAATTTTTTTGGTTTAATTTGCTTGGACTGCTCTGCTCCCATACCCATGTAAGAGATAAGTGCACTTCTATATTTATTTGCCACGAGTAATTTTATGTTAAAGATGATTTGCATATGCGAATTATAGATGCATGACTGGAAACTTAAATATGACTTTTATGTCTCTCTACGAGCAATGAGTTTAGATCAGTTATTAGAGGAAATTCTCATTGCAAACTAAAGTTTGGGAAACATTTGGCCATAAATTCATTACGAGATTTGTACGCGAATTTCGGCCTATGAAAAGATGCAATGGGTATGGATTTACATACTAATAAATTTGTTGTCCTAAAGACTGTTCTTGGCATCTCTAGCACCGGGTAATTTTTCTTTTTTTTTAAAGCATGAAAACCAGCAAACAATTCCGACCCTGTTTACTAGCTGTACTATTAATAAGTTTTGGCCTTTTTTCCGGCGTATTAAGCTATACTATCATGACACACATGGTAATTTGCACTCCTACACAAAGTCATAACTTGGGTTTGAAACTATTATATAAAGCAATAAAGCTATGTGTTAGAACCATTCAGTTATGTTGCTAAGCTGTTCATCACTTTATCATGTGGTTGCTAATTGAATTTCTCATATTGCATCACCACCACCTTGCTATCTTGACTATCATTAAAATATGTATCTTATCTTTGTGGTGAGATTTGGCTAGTTGTACGATCCTTGGTTTCAAAATGAACATCATAAAGATCATGAATCTTTTCTTCTGATGAATCTTCTCATGAACTTTTTAGTTTTGAGTTTTATACTCATGTATGCAATGACCAACTTTACCAAGGGCAAGATAACGATTATGGAGTAGGTGGACATACCATGATAAGAAGCTATTCCTATGAATTACCTGATTGCAAAGGAGTTGAAATATCAACAGCAGATGAATTAAAGCTGGCATTTAGTAAGAACGGATGGCATTGACTCGTCTAGCTTCAAGAACTGGTTCAGTTGATGCAAAGCTAAAGAGCATGACATACCGGAAATTCTATTCACCTCAGGTAAATATCGAACTAAAAAATTTTAAACAATTTCTATCAAGTATATTATAGGTTAAAATCTTAAGGGACAATAATTTGGCTGCATTATGTTGACCTCAAATGCAAGGGGCCAAGCTACAGGCCCTGACCTCAACAAAGAGCTACGGCTCGATGATTAAAAGGCTACAACCTAATTGAGTTAAGACTCTCCAAAAGTCTAGCTAAGGCTCGCACGATAAGACGGAGCTACTATTCGCAGTAAAGCTAAGCCTCTACAAAAGACGAGCTCTAGCTCGTACCAAAAACATGAGCTTTGGTTTGCATCTAAAAAGACGAGCTCTGGCTCGCACCTAAAAGATGAGCTCTCACTTGCATCTAAAAGATAAGCTTCAGCTTGCATTTAAAACACGAGCTTCGGGTTGTATCCAAAAGACGAGCCCTGGCTCGCACCTAAACACGAGCTTTGGCTCGTATCTAAATGATGATTCAAGGTTTGTAACTGACAATCGAGCTGAGTGTTGCATAAAGTATTTGTCAAGCCTTTAACTATGAGTTGAGGCAGCCCATAGGTTTGCCAAGCTAAGAGCTTTAAAAGTTGAGTCACGTACTCAGCTTGACATACGGGACAATGAACTCGCATGCCCAAATCAATTGTTCAGCATGCAAGCCTACTTATCCTTCAATGTAAGCACGTGAAAGGTCGAGAGCTTGACGAGCTACGAGCGCAAAACCAAAGCGGTAGAAAGCCTAGGACGAGTTCAAACAAGTCCAAGTTTTATTCTCTTTGGGTTATTTGGAGATCTACATAAAATAGTTTTCTTAAGCTCATTTGAGTCACGTACTGGATAGTAACTTGCCATCATCTTTATATAAGTTCCCCTCGATATTCTCGATCTCAACCTCTACTTATTCGGTGGCATAATGTGTTCACTTTCTTACGAAAGTGAGATGCCAAAGAAGCTTTGGGTGATTATCCAACTTGTGCCTTTCTAGCTTAGGGGCTTGGTTTTCAAAGCCTTGGGCTCTTTCAAACTGCTAAATTGATGATTTAACTTTTTGATTTCTCCAAACTCTGGATGTACATGAGCATGTAATCCTTTGTTCCATGTAGGTATCTCAAAACTTTTTTTTTTTTTTTGTAGCTTTCCAATGATCAATGCTAGGATTGCTTTGATATTGGCCTAACATTCCAGTAGCAAAGCTAATATCTAGTTTGTACAAGTTTGTACATGCATCAAATTACCCATAATAGAAGCATAAGGAGTAAACTCCATTGCCTTTCGTTCTACATCATTGTTTGGACATTTCATGGGACTAAATTTGTCTCCGTTCTGAATTGGAACAATTCTAGATAAGCACTTGTTCACATTAAATCTCTTCAGAACCTTTTCAATATAGGCGTTTTGAGACAGTCCCAACCATCCTTGTGACCTATCACAGAATATTCCAATTCCTATCACATAGGATGCCTTGCCTATATCTTTCATTTCAAAATTCTTAGATTGAAAATCTTTAATCTCCCATAATATGCCCAAATCATTTGTAGCAAGTAAGATATCATTAACATATAGAAATAGGAGTATAAATTTGCACCTACTAATCTTTCAATACATGCACTTGTCAACGGTATTTTCTTGAAATTTGAAAGATCTTATGGTATCATTGAACTTAATGTACCATTGTAGAGAAGCTTGTTTAACTCCATATATTGACTTCTTAAATTTACAAACCATGTGACCCTTTCCTTCTATTGAGAAACCTTCTAGTTGGTCCATATAAACTTTCTTCCCAAGATCACCATGAAGAAAGACTATTTTCACATCCATTTGGTGTAACTCTAAATCATATTGAGCCATCAAAGCCAAGATTATTCTTAACGAGTCTTTCTTTGAAATTGGTGAAAAGGTCTCTTTCTAATCAATGTCATCCCTTTGAGTAAATCCTTTGGCAATAAGTCTAGCTTTATATCATTCGATGTTACCACTCAAGTCATGCTTGGCCTTAAGGACCCATTTACACCTGACTTGTTTACAATTCTTTGGTAACTCAACGAGATCCCAAACTATGTTTTGTTCCATAGATTTTAATTCATCTTTCATGGCATTAATCCATTTATCAAAATCAGGACATTTCATGGCTTGTGAAAATGAAATTGGATCTTTATTGTTTCCAAGATAAAAAATCTGATTCTTGCAAATAAACCACATAATCATCCAAAATAGTTGATTTTGTTTCTCTTTGAGATCTTCTTAATGGTATTCCTTGTGGTCCATTCACTTGAGATACAAGTGAGTTAGTTTCTTCATTGGGTGCCTCATCATTCAAATGTTGTTTGGTATTATCTAACTATTGTTCTACAGCTAGAACTACATTTGGAGTATACATGGATAAAGGAGCATTTATAGATATAGGTATGTTCACCCTTATCTCGTTAATGTCCACATTTTGTCATTCAGAACTCCCATTAACTTTACCATTCTCAATAAATCTTGGATTACCGGTTTCTATGATTCTCGGACTATGGTAAGGACAATAAAACTTGTACCCTTTGGATTTCTCTAGGTAACCTATAAAGTAACCACTGATTGTTTGAGAATCCAATTTCTTCATGTGGATTATAAATTCGTGCTTCTGCTGGACAACCCTAAATATGTAGGTACCTTAAACTAGGTTTCCTTCAAGTCCAGAACTCAAAAGAAGTTTTCGAAACTACCTTACTAGAAAGCTTGTTTAATAAATAAACAACTATTTTTAATGCATGCATCCACATTGATCTAGGTAAGGAAAAGTTACTCATCATGCTCTTAACCATATCGATCATTGTTCGATTTTCCTTTTATGCAACCCCATTTTGTTGAGGTGTGCTTGGCATAGTATACTATGCACATATGCCACAGTTCTCAAGGAATTTAGCAAATGGACCAAGATATTTTTCTGTTTCATCATGTTTCCTATAGTTTTCACCACCTCCATCAGACCTTATGATTTTCACCCTTTTATCTAAATGCCTTGCAACTTCATTAATGTAAATCTCAAGAGCTTTAACTACTTTAGATTTTTCATTAAGCAAATAGATATAACTATAACATGAAAAACTGTCAATAAAGGTGATAAAATACTTTTCTCCACCTAAAGATGGAGTATCAAATGAACTACATATGTTAGTGTGTATAATTTCAAGAAGTTAAGTACTTGTGGCTTCTTTCATATGTTTGGTTTGCTTTCCCTTAATATAGTCCACAATTCTAAGATCAGTAACATCCAAATGGGAATAATTTCATTCTTTACTAATCTTAACAACCTTTCTTTTGAGCTATGACCCAACTACTTATGCCACAAGTAAGTAGAATTCTCATTTAGCATACTATGCTTAATACCAACATTATGATAAACAGTAAGTAAGGATTCAACAAAAGAATCATCAAGTTTCAATTTGTATAATCCATCACAAAGAATACCAGAACCAATTAAACTAGTATTCTTAAACAAACAGAAACATCCATGTCCAAACATTACAATAAATGCAGGAACATCAAGTTTAGAAAGAGAAATCAAGTTCCTAGAAACTGAAGGTACATAGAGAGTGTGGAACAAATCTAGGTGATAACGGGAATCCAGAATCAAATGATAAGTCCCTATGCCTTCAATTGGGGATTTCATATGATTTCCCATGAACAAAAAGTTCTCAATTGGGCTTGCGGTTTGGATCCTAAGGAATCTCTGCATCACCTTGGGTACATGAGTAGTAGCACTAAAGTCAAGCCACCAAGTATTATTAGGAACTTTAGTAAAGTTTGATACGAAACATACAAAAAGATTAGATTTACTTTTCTTTTTGAACCAAGCCTTACATTTCAAGCAATCTTTTTGATAATGTCCTTTTTTCTTGTAGAAAAAACACTTATCTGCCTTTTGTTTCTTCTTTTCAATCCCTGAAATTTTAGTAGGTACTTTCTTCTTCTTGAACTTGTTGGCCTTCACTTTAAGTCCTTTAGTAGCTCCTACACCCACGAGGTTGTTAGAATGACTTCCTTGTTTCTTTAGTCTCGTCTCCTCTTGAGTAAGCATATCACTAATATTCCCCTTATCCTTGATTGTGTCATAGTTGATTTGGAATGGTCCATACTTAAGAGGCAGTGAATTAAGAATGAACTGCACGAAGAAGGAGTCATCCATATTCATCCCCATGGCCTTTAGCCTTGCTATGATGTTACTTATCTTAATGATGTGGTCTTGCATACTGCTTGACCCAGTAAACTTCATGGTCGTGAGTTCTGCCATTAGCGTATCAGTGGGTGACTTGTCTGCAGAACAAAATCCTTTTTCCCACAAACTTGAGGAATTCTTTGGCAATTTTTGTTTATGGAATAGTGGTCTTAATGTTGTTGGCAATAGTCATTCGTATAAACATCAAGTTCAATCTGTGAGACTGAGTCCATGCTTTATGATATAACTTTTCGTCCTGACTACTCAAGTCTATAATAGTAGTAGGCTCATCTTCCAATAGTGCTACGTCAAGATCCAAAACACCTAAGTGAAAATTGACTTGTTCACACCATTAAGAAAAGTTTAATCCATTGAACATGGTAACAGATGAAGCATTCGAATGAAGTGAAATAGTTGCAAATAAAATATATATACATGCTCATTTGATAAACAATCACATAATTATTTGGATAATCAAACTATTAAAGTATATCACAACACTCCTTTGGGTAGATACCATGATATACTATCATTAAATAAATGCCATAAGTAATTTTATTGGATAATTAAATATTTTTAGCCAAATATACATGTTATCTTTGGATATACAAATATATATGACCAAAATACTAATTTATAACATTATGCTCGCTAATCATGGAAACTGATTTACCTTCGGTTAAATCTTAAAGCTCTAATGACAAGTGAATGTAAAATATCCATCTTTTTTTCATAATATGCATTTCATGAATATTGTGGATAAATTATTCTTATATACGCATGATATATTCATATTATGTTTCTAGTCTGGCCACTTTGGTGGAACAACAAACTAAATATAATGTAAATCATGAATATTAAATTAGAGTATCTTGATAAAACTCTAATTCCCTTTCTACCTTAAGAGTCTTAGATGGCTTGATTTTGACAGAAAAAAAAAAAAAAACCATTCAATCATGCTCTATAGTTTCAATTAAATGAAACAAGAAACCAATCCAAGACAAATATATTCAAATCACTAAAGTTTCATAAACCTCAAATACATAAGCATAAGACTGTAATAAACCCAAACCCATATATATGCTTATGAAATATATGGCTGCAACTAACAACATAACAACATGCTTATATGCTTATCAATATGTTCACAATCTAGCTTCATAGCAATCCATGATCTCTTTTTTATTTGTTTATTTATTTTTTAATCTAGCAGCCATAGACAATGGTAATGCTTATTAGAAGACAGAGAGTTGTAATGGTAACTAAAAATGACAACTATAAAACATCATCCCTTCATAATCAAAAGATACAAAGCCAATTGAACAATATGCTTATGAATTCGGTGGCTGAAACTTAAGGTAAAGGCATATGTAATTATTTTTTTTATGTGTTTAGATCGATCATCATAAACCAAATCCATTAGTAAAACTTTGTAAATTGAAAATTGAATCATAATTCAAATCCAAACTTTCATGACAACAAGGAACGAAAATACCGAAAGTAATCTAGGTTGCCTCTTAGTAACGCTAACCACCACACCGTCAGCCAAGCGATCACAATGCATTATTCTTCATAAATAGGGTCTTGAAGCTTAATGATCTATGGACCCTTTAGGCGTTGTCCATTCACCATCAACTCTCGACCATTCTTCAAATATTTTATTTTCATAGCTCTAGAAGGGTATGCTTTAGTGACTTCATACGGATGATTCTATCGTGACTCCAATATACCTGGAAAGAGCTTCAAATAAGAATTAAACAACCAAACTCTATCTGTAGGATAGAAAGATTTCCTAAGAATGTGTTTGTTATGCATTGTCGTCATCCTATCCTTGTAAAGCTTGGCATTCTCATATACCTCAAACCTAAGCTCCTCAAACTCAAGTAGGTCTAACTTTCCCTTCTCACCCACTCTAGTCAAATCAAAGTTTAGAGCTTTGATAGCCTAATATGCTCTATGCTCTAACTTAACAGATAAGTGGCAAGCTTTACCATACACTAGTCTGTATGGAAATATGCTAATGGGAGTCTTAAACATGGTATGATAAGTTCATAATGCATCACTCAACCTAGTAGGCCAGTCTTTCCTATCTGGCTTAACTGTTTTCTCTAGAATGGACTTAATCTCCCTATTAGACATCTTAACTTGTCCACTAGTGTGCATGTAATATGGGGTAGCAATTTTATGTGTGATTGAGTTTCTCTTAAGCAAAGCCTTAAGTGTTTTATGGTGAAAATGTTGAACAACATCATCAAGACTCGAGAGACTCCAAACCTAGCAAAGATATTTTCTTAATGAACTTGACCATAACCTTGTTGTCATTAGTGCATGTGGGAATCGCCTCTACCCATTTGGACACGTAATCTACAGCCACTAAGATGTATTGGTACCCAAAGGAAAGTGGAAATGAACCCATGAAATCTATACCCCAAACATTAAATAACTTACAAGGAAGAATAGAGGATAATGACATCATGTTTCTCCTAGAAATGGACCCAGACTACTAATACCTAACACATCTCTTGCAAAACTCTTAGGCATTTTTAAAGAGTGTGGGCCAAAAGAAATTACTCTGCAAGACCTTCGTTACTGTTTTCTTACCACTAAAATGACCTCCATATCCCTCTCTATGACACATGCTCAATATGCTATCAAACTCACTTTCGAGCACACATTCACGAATAACCTGATCCACACAAACCTTAAAGAGATATGACTCTTCCCAAAAGAAGTATCTAACCCGTGCTAAGAACCTATTGCTCTCTATCTCTCTCTCTCTTCTCTTAATAGAAAGGTGTTTGCCATATGGCAAGATAATTCACTATATGTGCATACCATGTTGTGTGGTGAGAAAATACATACAACTGCTCATCAAGAAAGGAATCAAGAAAGGGGATGGAATTACTAGGGGAATCATACACAATATGGGATAAATGGTCTATAATAGAATTCTCACTACCCTTCTTATCTCTAATTTCAACATCAAACTCCTGAAGAAGTAGCATCTATTTAACCAACCTAGGCTTCAAATCATGCTTGGAAAGGAGGTAGCGCGAAGCTAGAAACTTATCTAATGACTTTTGAACCAAGGATATAAGGATAAAACTTATCTAATGCAAACATTATAGCTAGAAACTACTTCTCAGTTGTGATGTAATTCTTCTGGGCATTATCTAGAGTCTTGCTAGCATAGTAAATCACATATGGCAGCCTGTCCCTATTCTGACCTAACACTGCTCCTGTAGCAAAGTCTAATGCATTACACATGATCTCAAATGGCAAGCTATTGTTAGAAGGATAAATGATAAGAGAAGAAAACAATAAGGACTTAAGCCTCTCAAAGGCTCTAGTGCACTCATCATCAAAGACAAATGGAACACCATGTGCTAAAAGCCTAGATAATGGATGAGTTATATGACTAAAATCCTTAATGAATCTCCCATAGAATCCTGCATGGCCAAGAAAGGATCTTATGTCCTTAACTATTCTAGGAATGGGCATTTTCTCTATAAGCTCAACCTTGGCTGGGTCAACCTGAATACTCTCTGAAGAAACAACATGACCTAATACTATATCTCTTTAAACCATGAAATAGGATTTCTCCTAACTAAGCACCAAATTCATCTTAATACATTGGTCAAACACTAATGTAAGGTGTTTGAGGCATTCATCAAAGCTAGACCCAAAGATTGAGAAATCATCTAAAAAGATCTCCAAATGCTTCTCAATCATATCACTAAAAATAGCCATCATATACCTCTGAAAAGTGGCTGACGCATTACAAAGATCGAATGGCATTCTTCTATAAGAAAATATGCTATAAGGGCAAGTGAAAATGGTCTTCTCCTAATCTTCAAGAAAGACAGGGATCTAATTATACCCTGAATACCCATCTAAGAAGTAATAGTAGCTATACTTAGCTACTCTATCTAAAATCTGATCAAGGAAGGGCAAAGGGAAATGATCCTTTCTAGTCTTAAAGTTAAGCTTCCTATTGTCAATATAAATTCTCCAACTTGTGGCTGTATGAGTAGAAATAAGCTCTTCTCTATCATTCTTAACAACTTTGATCTGGATTTCTTTGGTACAACCTGAACTGGACCGACCCTTTCACTATCAGAGATTGAATAAACAATACTTGTATTTGACAACTTGATGACCTCTTTCCTAATAACCTTAGACATGTTAGGGTTCAATCTCCTCTACGTCTCCCTAGAAGGGACAACTCCATCCTTAATATGAATCTTATGCACTTAACTAGAAGGATTTATGCCTTACGTATCTTTAATCTTCTACCCTATGGCCTTCCTATGGTCTCTGAGGATGCCTAATAGATACTTCTCATGCTCACTAGACAAATCTGAAGCTATGAAAATAGGAAGAGTCTCATCAGGTCCTAAGAATGCATACTTCAAAGGATTAGGAGGAGGTTTGAGCTTTAAAGTTGAGACAGGCTTAACCAAAGAGGGATTAGCCTTACTCTCATCAAGAACATCATTAGAAATGGGAATGGAAGAATTAGCCTTAAGTGAGTGCTAAGGCATAGAATCATCAACTATAGATGTAGAAGCCATATACTTTCTCTTAAAGGACTCTGAGTTAAAGCTAGCTAAGATATCCTCAAGTTCTCTCAACTCATCACTATTACTCACCGTGTCAACCACATGGTCCTTAACTCAAGAATCTATAACATCAACCATAAAAAATCCTCTTTATTGTCCATGCCTATGCCCATCCTATTTGCTACATTTGTGACTTTTAAAGAAGACTTCAGATTACCAAACTTAAGCTCTATCATCCCCGACTTACAATGAATAATGGCATCTACTATGGTGAGAAAGGGGCAACCTAGAAGGATGGGTATAGAGTGCCTAATGTCTAGGCTAGAATCCATATCTAGAACTAAAAAATCAATTGGGAATATTAACTTAATGACCCAAACCATGATGTCCTTAACTATACCACAGGGTCTCCTTTTAGATTGATTAGCAAGCTGGAGTGTAACATGAGTAGGAGAAAGGTTTGCAAAGCCTAACTATAAATATATAGAATAAGGGATGAGATTAAATTTGGACCCTAGGTCAAGAAGAGCATGATCTATCTAAGTTTTTCTAATGCGACACAGATGGTGAAGGCTCCTGGATCATTAAGCTTGGGTGGAAGGCCGAAGTGCAAATACTACTCACTTTCTCAATCAACTTCACCTTCTTGAGCATATTAGAGGTACTATGATTTCATGTGCACAGATCCTCAAAGAACATAGAATAAGAAGGAATAAACAATATAGCATTAACTAGAGGAAGATTGACCCTAGGGTCCTTTAAATGCTCTAAGATCTTGAAAACTTGGGAATCCTTGGCAGGCTTGGGTTTCTTTAAAGCCTCAGGAAAACAAGTTATAGGAATAGGAGCACTGGACTCGACTGGTCACTTCTCCTCCTAATGTGGATGGGTTTTACTCTTAAGACAGTCTTTGTAAGGTCTTTCTCTCAATAGGGTGTTCATTAGGCTCACTAAACTTAGGCAATCTATGGGTACAAGCACTGCAGATCACTCAATTCCAACCCTATTGTCAACTACCTTACCACTCTTAAAGGTGGTGATAGCCTTGGCCTAGTCTTGATGGGGGTCAGTGAGGTTGGAGGAGGAACAGAATTGATATCTAGGATTAGTCTTTGGTTGCGACGGGAGCTTAGTAGGATATTTAGTGCTTAAATGACTGGCAAGCTATCCTATCTGTGCATTTACCCTAGCCATGTGTTGCCGATAACTAGCTATCTCTTATTGATTATGTTACATAACCTATATCAAAAGTTCAAGCTTCTTGTCACTAGTAGGCTGGCTACAAGATAGGGCGGGAAGTATGGGGACAAACTGTGCAAGAAGTGTTGGTGTAGGCTGTGCAGGAAGGACCTAATGCTATGGTGTACTAGAAAGTCTAGACTGGTTCACATGATAAAACCCTAGAGGAGTAGCAAGATGCGATCTCTGCTGGAATGGGACCTGGGGATTGGAAGACTCCTTGACGCCATGAAAACTTAGGGTTATCCTTTCACCCCGAATTATATGTGTTTGAGTATGGATTATACTCACGTGAATACCCCTGGGTAGCACAGATTTGCTCTTGCATGAACTCTAGAAATTGGTGAGCTAAAGAGCAAGCTATGGTCTCATAGACTCGGAACACAATACACAAGTCTCAACAACTGACGGTGTTGGTGAAGAATGTAAGAGATTGGCTTTACGACCCTGTGGTGAAAGACTTAAAGAGATGAACTAATCAAGCTTAAGTGTCAATGCTCTAACTTTGGGTGGAAGATCGAAAGAAATACCTATCTCACGAACACCTTTTCTAGTGGCTTACTTACTAGGCCTATCCATGGTGGTGTTCTGGAATAGATCTTCAGTAATGGCCTTTAACCTTTCCCATGCATCACTCGGCCTCAAGTTATGAAACCTACCCTAGGACATAGCATTCACTAACATCATTTGTTCCTTGGTCAAACCTCTAAAGAAGTATTGTAGGAGATTATGGGTGCTGATCGTGTTCTCAGTGGTATGTGAAAATGAAGCACAAATACAACCAAATTTTACACCTGCAAGTGTACGGATCATGTCTAGTGTAGTACGTGTGTATGGGTATCGTTTCCATAGGGAGGCTAACTTAGTTTGATCTCTACGTGCTCGCTGCCTAAAACTAGCAACGTGCGTATGTGTGCTTTCTTTAGGATCAAAGGGAGCTCGGGGAAAGGAAAATAAACCTAAGCTAACCTAGTCTAATGGAGGAACCTAGGGTGCCAAACTAAGGAAATAAAGCTCCACAAGGTTGAAGGGGATCTCATGTGATTGTATTGCAACTAGACTCGGGCTATTATAACGATTCGATCTATCTATGGCTTGGTTGCTCTCTAGAGTTCTTAACTAATTAACCTCGAGTTTAATTAACTAAGTTCTCCTTGGTGTTAATCAATGTCCTACGCGAGAGACTAACCTATTAGTATTGTTTCAGACTAGAGATTAGACTCTTAGAGCATTAACTAGTGCTAACGGTTACTCTTTTGGTATTGTTTTAGACTAGAGGTATACTTTTATCACACAAGTCATTAATTAAGCATATCAATCAACACACTTAGTTGCAAATAAGGCTCATGCTGTTAGCATGGATTAAGGCTAAGGTAACACCACTACCGATAGTGTTTAAGCACAAAATAATACATGCAACTTCACTTAGGCATTTTAACAAACACATAGACATGTTTGATTATCAACACATAGACATATTGATTCATGCTATTAATGTAAAGAAGCATGTATTAATAGCCAAAGATATTCACAAATCAATATTCATAACCCTAATCTAATATACAACATCAATCAACCCTAGATCTAACTTAAATACAAAGTAATTTACAAGAATAAGAAAAGGAATAAGAAACTCCCCTTCAAATCCTTGCTCAAATCCAAAGCAAAAGCTTTCAATCTCTTGTTACAAGATTCAATCCTTACTGGTTTGGTGTGGGATGGTGGTTTTGGGTGTTTGGTGAAATGGGTAAAAGGTTAGGGTTTATTAGGATTTAAGAAAATAAAGTTTCTCTTCTACAAATGAGCTGAAACGAGCTTTAAATAGGCCTTCAGCACGACTATCGAAAAACACTACCGGAAGACCGGTACTAGAACATCACTCAGCCGGTACTTTTGATAGAGCTTCTAGAACTACCGGACGACACTATCGGGAGACCGATGCTGGAATAGGGGGTCAACCTGTAGTAGCATATCTTATTTGTTTTAGCTCCGTTTTCACTTCAGTTTTCTCCAGTACTTCCTTCTTTGCCTCGTGCATCATCTAGAATGCTCGAGTCTTGTTCCGAAACATCAAATCTTCATCAATCTTCTTCCAAAATTCTTCATGTAACCTCAAGTATCAACTTCACCCAAAATGCACCTAAGTCATGCAATTAGTGCACTTAGTATAGCATTTATGGAATTATTCACCTTATGCACAACTATTAACAAATATGCATAAACTCTATACTAAATGCACAACAATAAGCTTTAAAACACCCTAAGAAATATATGCAAACAATATATACAAACATACACAAAACAAACACATCAGGTGCCATACCTCTGGTGAGGACATTGATGAAGAAGATCATTAAACCTCTCTTAAGCTTCACAAAAAGTCTCAAACTCATGCTGGGAGAAGGTCATGATACAGGCTCAATGATCAGCAACCTTTGCCATGGAGGAGAACCTTTGATAGGAGCGTGGTTGAAGCTCATCCTACGACGTAATGAAATCGGTAGGTAAGGAATAGAGCCATTGTTTGGCTTTATCCTTCAATGAAAATGGGAGTAACTTAAGGCAAATATACTCTTGAGACATATTAGGAATGTGAAGAATAAAGTAAATTTCTACGAAATCAGTGACATACGCTAATGGACTCTCATTGCTTCTCCTACAGAAGGAAGGAAACATTGCTAATAAGCCATGCTTTCTATGAAATCAGTGACATACGCTAATAGAGTCTCATTGCTTTTCCTATAGAAGAAAGGAAACATCGCTAATATGCCATGCTTGATCTCAAAATTTGTTTCTCCCAACCCTGAAGTATGAATAGCCAAGTTAGGCTCAAATACATTTGGGAGGAAGTATTGCCTAAGTGTGAGCTCATCTTCTAAAGGAGGATCAGCTTAAGGGGCTTATGGACATAAGGATTTCTATATGGCTCATCATTTGGAGAAACAGGATGGATAGGAGGGATAGAAGGAATGGGAGGAGAATGAGATGGGACACCTTATTCTTTCCTATTGTTTACCATCTTTTCTACAAGATTCTCTAAATTCCTAATACAACGTGCAATTCTTTGAGGTTTGGAATTAATGGGTGTTAAGGGCAACCTCAAGGATCTCCTACCATGCGTACATAACTAAAAAAGAAACTCATTCCACTTTAAACTCCCGAAACCTTAACATATCTTAAATCTACGGCAAACAAGTCACAAATACCTAAAAAACTACTAAACAAAAAGAAAGAAGGCTCAAACTACTACTAGAAAGCAAAGAAAACTACACAATAAGATAAGAAAGTAAATAAGAAATAAAAGCTAACTTAATCATGCAAGTAAACAAGAGAAATAAAAGAAGAAATGCAACTAATCTAAAAACACACAAAATCCAAGAACCAAATTGATATGTTGGTTTTATGTGTGTATTTGCATTTTATTTCTATATCTATCTAGAGGTATTTTTGAGCTTATTAGATAGCTTTACTATAGTTTTACACTATGTTTGTGCCTATAAGAATATAAGTGCTTATGGTGAGTTTCAAGGTTAAATGCTATATTAAATGCTTATTTTGTGTCTTAGGTGAATTATAAGGTAAAACTAGAGCTTGCATGATGATGGGTGATGAAGACAGAAGGTGTATAGGTTGTGAGAAAGAGGTTGGAGGCAAAGAAGATGAAGATTAAAGCGAAAAGGAGGACCCAGTCGACCCACAAAGGCTATAGGGATTTAGGAGAAGATAGAATGCGTGCTTATTGCTTGATTTAGGTGAGATTTAAAGCAATGCTCAAATCAAAAGGATGATTCTTTGATGATCAAGCAAATCTAGGGTTGATCTGGATGACAAGAAATGAAGAAAAAGGTATTTGGAAGCTCTCAGAAGAAGAATGAAGTAATTGGGTGAAACTAAGCACAATTGGAGCAGAATTTGGAGCTTGCATCCATAGAGGGAAAAGACAAAGTTTGGACAAGTTAATTGGGATGAAAATATGAACAAAAAAAGCCTTGGAGGTGCTTGGAAGCGATATGAGGCCATAGAAAAAACCATGCGCGAATAGGAGCCAAAATGAGCAAGATATGAGAAAAGTAGTTGAAGGCTAGTTGTATCCTTGGCTAAGGCCGACCGACCAGCCCAGAGACCGAACCTAACTAGAATACAACTTATTTTGGTCAGTCTCACTTGAATTTGGGATGGGAAATTGACCTGGCGACCAGCTTTTGAAGCAAAATGGCCTATTTAAGCCCATTTTTAGCTCGTTTTGCGTATCTTTCACCCTATACTCACACACCCATTTCCCTAAACCCTAAATCCACCTAAAAAAACCTTACATACTCAATTCTAAAAACATTTAGCACATTAAATCAAGGAAGAGGATCAAACACAAGATTTGGGGCTTATGCTCATGGATTGTAAAGGATTAGCTTTGGATAAAAGGATATATTCTTATACATTTATCCCAAGTTAATAAATGTATAAATAAAGCATGTAGAGTGATTATTCTTATACTTATGGATTGATTACTACTTTTTATTAATGGGAACTTGATGGATTTGTATATATATACTTGTGCTTAGGGTTTTAACGGCAAATTTACATATATGTCTATGTGCTTGTAGAAATGCCTCAATGATGTAACTTATATATATTAAAGTCTATTATGCTATTAACCATTTCTTAATCATTATGCTAGCATGTCTATGTGATTGTGTTATGATTACATGAAGCGGATATGTTTATATATGTAGGATTGATAATATTGCATGTGGTCTATAATAGTCCATATTTTCAAAAAATTCTACTAAGCAACCATGCTAGGAAAATAAAATAACCGCATAACACATACAACAACATGCTTTAGAACATATAGAACATAACTATTATTAGCATAATATTCAAAACTAACCTCTTGAAGCGTGAGGCCTCTGATGAATCTATAACCGTCACAAGCTTTGTTCCCGATCACGAACAAGGCCACAAAAATTTTTACTATAAAGGTGTTGCAATATGCAACTCCCTAGTCTTCTTCTCAATAATTGAGGAGACTTATCTTGAGAGAATAGCCTCTTGTGTGCAAAGAAGCAAAGTAATATGCTCTTGAAAATCTAGAGCAAAAACTAGACGATAAGTGTGTACTATGTGTTGTAGTATTCTCTTGCCAAAATGGAAGAGATCAACTACAAAATTTTTGGATGCTAGATATGGCTTAGGGTCTTGCCTATTTATAGGAATAGTTTGGCACCAAAACCTTGTGAACTTTCCGTGTGGGAAACTTTTTCCTTGTAGTAAATGTTTGCCGTATGTCATAGAATTTACTTGCACAATTTGAATTCTTCTTGTAGTAACTTTCTAGCACATCTCTTGGAAGATTGAGTCAAGCCCACAATCAAAGCCCAACACATAGTCCATAATCCATTTGGAGGCCCAAGCCTAATAGAAAACCAACCTAGCCCAATTAGGTTATCTTGGACTTTAAAGAAAGCCCAAACACAATTCTAAGCTTTGGCCCAATAAGGCTACTACCACAATATAGAATTTACTTTTTCAAAGTTACTCTCTCAAAGTCATTTCAACTAAAGAAGGGACCAAGAAGAGACAATTAACCTTGGCTTCTAAAAATAATAAAAAATGTCCTTGCCCGATCTAGGTGACATAATAAAATTATTTTTAACTTCGATCTATTTCACCATAAGATCAAAGTTGCTGTTACCTAGAAGTTTATCACAAAAGAATGTGAACTTTATCTTTGACCTACTAAATAACTAATCATCATGCCCCTCTATGTATAACCACAGCTAAGGCTGGTCCTTTAGCTTGTGTACTACTACCTCCTTAGCTACATCTTTTCTTTTGCGTCTCTTGTTGTATCGTTAACCATCCTTGGTCATGGAATCTCTTGATCTTGAGGGCGAGCCTCAAGCCATATGACCAATACGCCCATAAAGGTAGTATCACTAGATCTAGATTCGGATGATAAATTTGGGCAATCACAAAAGAGGCATATAGATTCCAATGTTGCAAATACATATCCCAATTAATTAGAACTTGGCACTCAATGAACAAGGCTGTTGATTCTAATAAAGTAAGATCTTACTCACAGTGAATCAATATACCAAGCCCTAACTTCATTAGTTTATCCATAGATGCTCAAGATTTAGAGCAATGATTAGTTAGTAGCAATGAGTATTTCATTTTCTTTCTTTGATTGTACGTCTCTAGAAAACATACTCACAATGGTCCTGTCAAATACGTGACGTACGTACTATCGAGACAAATCCGAAAAGTGCTCCAATGACCTTGGTAGATCATCCTTAAAGAGGAGACTTGCTCAATATAACCTTATCTCGGTAGAGTGCCCAACATTACCATTCAGTTACGGACTCAATTTATGATGTGACTAAATGTAGACTTGGACCTATTGTACATCCAACCTCACTGCACACCCAAGTCATTAGTTTAAGTTAAGGGACCTTTATACATACATCAACAAAACAAACTAGAAATAATATGTAAGCAACTCATAATGCCATTTAACAAAATGATTATACATTGTTTAACATCCAAAATGTCTTATACAGATGAGCTTTATGGCATACTAATCCTAACAATATAAATGTTTATGTTTGTGTTTGCATACTTAATAGCATAAACAGCTTCTATTGCTTAAATGTTGGGTGCTATTGCTTAAATTGGTGTAATCTAATCATGTCTAAGTGTTTAATAGTAGGATAGGTCAATTTATCCTCAAATATCATGCCCTTGATATGTATGCATGCACTTAATTGACAATTTTCACTATTATGATGACGATCGATGGTGCACAACTAATGGCTAGCCTAAGTCGAGTCTTCTTTAGCTTTAAATCCAGCTAACGGGTTTTAGTGTAGGTTAGTTGACCTTAGATGGACTAGGTCTTGGCTTTAAATCTAGCCAATGGTTTAAACGCTAGGGTTAGATCGATTCGAATCACCTAGTACCTTAATTATCTAGCCCTACTGCCTAGGTCTTAAGGACGATGCCGTAGCTTTAGGCAGACGTGCCTAGGGATGGACTTGCATTGAGTCCTAGGGGTTCTGTTAACAAGTTAATTAAAGGTCTGGATGAGGGCAACCAAGTATAATCCATCAAGCATCCTTAGATAGACGTAGTAATCATCTATTGCCAAGACGTAATCTCCCTAGTCCTCTTTTCCATGCATTTAATTCCCTTAGATCGCTTGATTCCCCCTTCACACATACACTACTCTTTCATTTCCTTGTCCTTAGATTAGGTTTATAATTCCCAAACTCCCCTCAATCCCAAAAAACCACAAAAACATTATAGGTTAAGGACTCAACACGTAGCTCTTTAGGACACGCTTAGCTTAGAACACCATTCATGTTAAGCTTTCTCATGGATTCAACCTTGCACTTGCACACACTATGTTACACGTGACCTATGCGCTTACAAGCTATTTAGGCTAGTGCTCACGAATAGCGATCAAGTTCTTGGCGCTATTACCAACGAAGCAAAGGTTGTTTGATTTCTTTGTTTTTGTGTGTCTTAGCATGTTACATGTTGTTTTATCTTTTCTTTTCATGTTTTCTTTATTGTTTATTAATAAAAGAAAAATTAAAAAAAAATTATTGAGCATTGTGAAGAGGTTTACTTGTGTCAATTAATCATGAATGATCCTAATGCATCATGATGGTCATCTATATCCTCTTCTCCACTACCTGAATGTGTTCACAATGCATGTTGCAATTGTGAAAGTCATATGCATCAAACTTTCTTTTACCCCCATAATAATCCCCAACTTAGGGCTAGTGTGAACTATGACCCCTATAGCCATGCATCATTTCATACATCTTCATTTGGAAATTATGGCTATAGTGTTGCATATTCTTGTTATTGCAATCATTGTGGAAGCAATGATAATTTTTCTAGTGCGTATCCCACCTTTCACCATTGTTTCCAATTGCATACAACTCTCAATGCCCTTAGCAATCATATGCCCATGTATGATTCTAGGGAGCGACATCATGCATTTTCATATTGGGGTCAAGATGACTTTTCATTCAGCGCATCTCCTTATATTGAGAGTTTATCCTTCACACTATCTTTTCCTACCCACCTATCCTCCAAGTCCTATAATGGTTGTGCTTATAGTAACCCTAATCAAGATGTTTACCATTTTCACTCAGTTGAATCCTCTTCCGTTATGTTTACATTCTTGGACCAATTATATCAAATGCTTGAGCAATCCCAATCTCTTCTCTAATCTAATCAAGAGGAACAAGAGAATTTGAAGTGAGACACCAAATCTCTATGTGAGCATTTGAAGAAAATGGTTGAGAGTGTAAAACTCATTAGAGAGAATTTTGAGATACCTTTAGGCTGAGTTGAAAGGTTAGAGATTAGACCTAATGATAAGGTGACTAGAGAAAAAAAAGATGATGCGTTAGATAGACAATTAGAAAAAGAGGTTGATAGAGAGACGACATCATGTAGTTAGGATGAGGATAAGCTTGATGATAGTTTGATTCTTAATGATTCTTATGGATATGTTTTAGAGGAAGTAGTGCTTTATCCTCCTAAGCTTTTAACATCCTTTATTGAGTCATATAAGCCTATCCTTTCTTCTCATCCTACACTTTTCACACACCTGGAGGTTGAACCTCATGAGCATAGCACATATTTTCATTTCGAGTCCTTATTTAGGGAGTCTAGGGTACATACCTCCTTTAAGTATTCATTCATCCATGACCTAAAATCCTTTGAGTCCCTATTGTCCCCTCCATGTATGCCTACCCCTTATGACGAGCATGATGGTGAGATGACACCCACTAGTAATGAATGTTTGGATGAATATGAAGAGACTTTAACTAGTGAAGGTTTAGAGTCATCCATTAGGGAAAACAAGACATCAATTTCAGAGGTTTTAAATGATAAGTCTTTTAGAGTTAAGAATCATTTTGTTGAGGCAAGTAGCAACTCTAAGAAGACACATAAGAAAGAAATTGATGTTCTTGAAAGAATGATCTATGGGTCTCTTTGGATGTTTAATGATTCTTTATTGGAGAAAAAACCCATTAGAATCGAATCCACCCCTCGTGAGGTGTTAGAACATCCTAGGCTTAATTATGATCTATCATGTAGAGAGGAAGAGTGCAGTGCTTCTATGTCCTTCACCTTTAATCTTCCTTCTTCGAGTGTCGCTCTTACATCTTTTACCTATTCTGTTGAGCCTTCTTCTTTGGAGCTCACGTTTGTGCCTTTTAGTTTAGAACATTTTCATCTAGGGTTAGATAGCACTTCTCCCATGTTATATGCATTAGACTTATCTTTGACCCATGAGGAAGGTGTGTTCCTAGCTTTTATTATGAAAAGAAGGCATGGGGAGGTTAGTTAAAGAGCAAGAGGGCATGATCTTCCATGTCTATGCATGACACTTTCCAGATTTACCCACACATTCTCATTTGATGGTTTGGGGTGGGAGTTGGAAAAGGGGTGCATTGTGCATTCATTGCCCTATCATATATTACATGACCCTTTTCCTTCTACTGTTTGTGCTTGGTTGAATATCCGACAATTTATGCCTCTTAATTTTAAACATGTATTGCTCTAACATTAGCACCCGACTGTAAGCGTTAAATCCAGTACTACTAGAAGGCACCCTAGACTTATATTCCATTTGCTTTCCTTTTTTTCCTTTTCTTTCATTTGCTTTTAGTAGTTTAATTCTCTTGATTTTCATTTTCTTCTCCCATGTTTTCTTTTCACCCTCCTAAGTGTTGATTCTTAATTCTATCATTTCTCATTCTTCATACACCTTGTTTATCATAAGATGATGCCAATGCAAGCTCACATGGCAATGCTACTAATTGTGTGCTTTGAGTGTTTGTAATTTGTTGAGAAACAAGGATTAGTAGTTGAATCATTATCTATTGGCACTAGAGAGCTTCAAATGAACACAAGATTGTATCTATCATTTCTCTACTTGTTCTTTTTATCTACCCCATTCCCATCACCCTTACTTGCTTTGAGATGCCTATTTTCTTGTTGAGTAGTATTGTTCTATTTACTTGAGGACGAGCAAAGTTTAGGTTTGGAGGTGTGCAAGTTTGGTCTTACTATTTTATGCTTTGTATAAGGTAGATGTGCATTATGTGCTTCAATATGGTGAAAATGTTTTGATGTTTATGCATATAGAGTCGTTTGTCTCTCAGTTGATTGGAGTGTTGGCTTTTATGATTGATTTGATTGATTGGTAGAGATAGAATTGTATTGTGAGAAGTGAATAGAGTGGAAGGAAAGTCGAAACTTAGAAGAGATGCCCTTGAAAGTTGTAGGGAGTGAGTGCCTCTAAGAGTACACCTTATGGCTACCCCATGGCTTGGTTGGAATAAGTGTTGAAAAAGAGGTTTTGATATGAGTGCCCTTCTTTGATTGGTTCTTTTTTTTTATGTGTCTTAGGCTTTCTTTTTCTTTTCTTTTTGTTATGAAACGCAAAAATGTGAAAAATCAAAAAAATGGGAAATGGCAAAAAGGTGCAAAAGGATGAAAAAGATTGAAAAACCAAAAAAAAAAGAGAAAAATCCAAAAGCACGAAAAAGTTCAATGAATAAGTGATAGAGTCACATGTCAACTTAACACAAGTTTATCGTTTTGTTCTTTTGATGTGTTGTGAATAAGGCTCTTGCGTTATTTATGAGTCATTATGTTTGTACATTCTTCTTTCTCTTTATCTTTGAGGCTTTGTGCATGTAGGCACGAAGCATCAATACCCCGTGAGCGTGCGTTAGAATCCTAGGCTTGTAGAGGTTAAGGCTACTTGGGAATTCCTCGGAGGTGTGAGACCCCTTATGAGTAAGAGGAGGATTTGAAAAGGCTTAGGGACCTCTCTACAAAAGGAACGACCCCTTCATACTTCTTAGACTCATCGTGATAGCAAATCAATCATCTAGGCAATGCTTTTTACCAACTTTGGGATAGACTTAGGTTTGGGCTCGCTTGAGGACAAGCAAGGAAAAGGTTTGAGGGTATTGATATGTAGGTTTTGTGTGTGTTTATGTATTGCATTTTTATTCTTGTTTTGAGGTATTTTGTGCTCCATTAGGTGTATTAGTATAGCATTTAGGTCAGACTTGTGCATATTTTACATGTTCATAGTTGAGCGTAGGATGTAAATGTTACATTAATGCGTGCTTATTGCTTGATTTAAGTGAGATTTGAAGTAATGCTCGAAGCTCAAAAGGATGATGATTTGATGATTGAGCAAATCTAGGGTTGATTTGGATGACAAGAAATGAAGAAAAAGTTATTTAGAAGCTCCTAGAAGAAGAATGAAGTAATCGGGCGAAACTGTGCACAATTGGAGCTTGCATCCATAGAGGGAATGGAAAAAGCTTGGACATATTTATTGGATGAAAAGATGAAGAAAAATGGCCATGGAGGTACCAAGAAGCAATATGAGACCATAGAAAAAATCGTGCACAAATTGGAGCCAAAATGAGTAAGATATGAGAAAAACTGCTGAAGGCCGGTCACACCCTTGCCTAGGGCCGGCCGACCAGCCCAAGGACTGACCCTAACCACAATGCAACTTATTTTGGTCGGTCTCACTTGATTTTGGGCAGGGAGACCAACTTGGCGATCGGATTTTGCAGTAGAATGGCCTATTTAAGCCTATTTTGAGCTCGTTTTACGTATCTTTCACCCCATACTCAGACACCCATTTCCCTAAACCCTAAATCCACCTAAAAACAGCTCACACAAGCATTTCTAAACACATTTAGCACTCAGAATCAAGGATCTAAGAGGATCAAACACAAGATTTGGGGCTTATGCTCATGGATTGTAAAGGATTAGCTTTAGATAGAAGGGTATATCCCTTATTTCCCTTTTATCCCAAGTTAATAAACGTATAAGTAAAGCATCTAGGGTGATTCTTCTTGTACTTATGGATTGATTACTACTTTTTATTGATGAGAACTTGATAGATTTGTATATCTACATGTCTATGTGCTTGTAGAAATGCCTCAATGATGTAGCTTAATATATTAAAATCTATTATGCTATTAACCATTTCTAAATCATTATGCTAGTATGTCTATGTGATTATGTGGTGATTACATGAAGCGAATATGCTTATATATGTAGGATCAATAATATTGCATATGGTCTATCATAGTACATATTTTCAAAAAATTTTACTAAGCAACCATGCTAGGAAAATAAAATAACCACATAACACACACAAGAACATGCTTAAAAACATATAGAACATAAATAGTATAAGCATAATATTTAAAACTAAACTCTTGAAGCATAAGGCCTTTGATGAAGTTATAATCATCACGAGCTTTGTTCCTGCTTATAAACAAGGCCACCAAAAATTTTACTATAAAGATGTTGTAATATGCAACTCTCTAGTCTTCTTCCCTATGATTGAAGAGACTTATCTTAAGAGAATAGCCTCTTGTGTGAGAAGAAGCAAAGTAATATACTATTGAAAATCTAAAGCAAAAACCACACAAAGAGTGTGTATGTAGTATTCTCTTGTCAAAATGAAAGATATCAACTACAAAAGTTTTGGATGCTGGAAATGGTTTAAAGAATTGCTTGTTTATAGGAAAAGTTTGGCACCTAAACCTTGTAAACATTCTATATGGGAAACTTTTTCCTTGTAGTAAATGTTTGCCACCTGTCATGGAAGTTACTTGTACAATTTGAATTCTTCTTGTAGTAACTTTCTAGCACGTCTTGGAAAATTGGGCCAAACCCACAATCCAAACCCAACACATAGTTCATAATCTATTTGGAGGCCAAAGCTTAATAGAAAACCAACCTAGCCCAATAAGATTATCTTGGACTTAAAAGAAAGCCCAAACCTAATTCTAAGCTTTGGCCCAATAAGTCTTCTACCAAAATATGGAATTTGCTCTTTCAAGGTTACTCTCTCAAAGTCATTTCAACTAGAGAATGGACCAAGAAGACACAATTAACCTTGGCTTCCAAAGATAATCAAAAATGTCCTTGCCCGATCTAGGTGACATAATAATTATTTTTAACTCTGATCTAATCTACTATAAGATTGAAGTTGCACTCCAAGAATAATTGATGTTGTCTTGAAGCTTATCATAAAAGAATGTGTACTTTGTCTTTGACTTACTAAATAACCGATCATCATGCCCCTCTATATATATCTACAGCTAAGGCTGGTCTTTCGGCCAGTGTACTATCACGCCCTTAACTGCATCTTTTCTTTTGGGTTTCTTGTCCTATTGCCAACCATCCTTGGTCATGTTGAGCTCAGGAGCGACCCTTAAACCATATGACCTAGACACCCATAGAGGTGGTATCACTAGATCTAGATTCGGATGATAAATTTGGACAATCCAAAAGGGGTACATAAATTCCATGTTGCATATGCATGTCCCAATTAATTAGAACTTGAGACTCAATGCATAAGCCTGGTGATCATAATAAAGTAAGATCTTACCCACAGTAGATCAAAGTACCAAGCACTAACTTCATTGGTTCATCCATATATGCTCAAGATTAAGTGCAATGATCATTTAGTGGCAGTGAGTAGCTTGTTTTGTTTTTTTGATAATACGTCTCTAGAACACATACTCATAATGATCCTATCAACTACGTGACACACGTACTATCGAGACAAATCCAGAAAGTCCTCTAATGACCTAGGTAGATCACCCTCGAAGAGGAGACTTGTTCAATATAACCATATCTCGGTAAAGTTCCTAACACTACCATTTGATTATGGACTCAATTTATGACCTGACTAAATCTATACTTGGACCTACTATGCGTTCAGCCTCACTATACACCCAAGTCATTAGTTTAGGTCAAGGGACCTTTTTACATAAATCAATAAAATGTACCAGCGATAATATATAAAAACTCATAATATCATTTAACAAAATGATTATATATTGTTTGACATCCAAAATGTCATATACGAGTGAGCTTTAGCCTATAGAAATCCTAACAATCTCTCACTTGCCCTAAAAATCACTTTTGCACAACCTAATACATAGACTCCAAATGTGTGGAAACATTTTCTCTGGAAGATTCTCTGTACATGGGTCTGCCAGGTTTTCTACTGAAGTTATCTTTTCAAATACTATATCTCCTCTTTGGATAAACTCACAGATCAAATGATATTTCTATTCAATGTGTTTACTGTTTTTGTGATTCTTGGGCTCTTTGTACTGTGAAACAGCACCGTTGTTGTTGCAATACAACGTTATCGATCTATGAGCTGTTGGCATAACCTCAAAGTCTAAAAGGAACTTTCTTAGCCATACTGCCTCTTTAGCAACCTCAGATGCTGCTACATACTCGACCTCTATGGTAGAGTCAATAATACAATTTTGCTTCATACTTCCTTATGAAATAGCTCCTCTTTATAGAATGAAAACATATCCAGAAGTAGACTTCCTGGAATCTTTGTCGGATTGTAAATCCGATTCTATATAGGCTAATGGCATTAGATCCTCTGCATGATATTCTAGCACATAATCCTTAGTCCCTTGTAGGAACTTGAATATATACTTAACCGCGACCTAATGTGCTAGTCCAACATTTGATTAATATCTACTAACCATGTCAACAGCAAAGTAGATATCTAGTCTAGTACATAACACAGCATACATAAGACTTTCAACTGCAGAAGCATAAGGAACTGACTTCATGTTTTCTATTGCCTCAGGTGTTTTAGGACATTGATCCTGAGATAGATAAACTCTATGTCTAGAAGGTAATGAGGCATTCTTAGAGTTTTGCACATTAAACCTGACCAATATCTTCTCAATAAATGAAGTTTGAGATAGGGCTAGCCTTCTGTTCGTACAATCTCGTATAAGCTTGATCCCTCGAACATAACTAGCTTTTCCTAAATTCTTCATTTGAAATTAAGTAGAAAGTCAAACCATGATGGATGATAAAGTCTTAGCATCATTTCTAGTTAGTAGGATATCATCCACATGTAGAACCAAAAGAGCTATAACATTTCCATTACGTCTCTTATACACACAAGGTTCATCAATATTTTGATCAAAACCATAAGATTTAATTGCCCAATCAAATTTGATGTTCCATGCTCTAGATGCCTGCTTTAATCCATAAATGGACTTTTTTAACTTACAAACCATATGTTTCTAGCCTTTAGCAACATATCTATCTGGTTGTGTCATGTAAATGGTCTCGTCAAACTCTCCATTGAGAAAAGCTGTCTTCACATCCATTTGCCATTTCTCGTAGTCATAATAACATGCAATGGCAAGAAGTATCTTGATAGATTTAAGCATGGCTACCAGTGGGAAAGTTTCCTCATAATCAATTGACATGCAATGGCAAGAAGTATCCTGATAGATTTAAGCATGGCTACCGATGAGAAAATTCCTTGTAATCGATCTTTTATTTTTTAGTATAATCTTTCACCACTAACTTTGCTTTAAAGATTTCAACTTTTCTATCAACTCCTCTTTTTCTCTTGTAGACCCATTTGCACCCTATAGGTTATATCCCTTCAGGTGAGACTACAAGGTCCCAGACTTTGTTAGAATATATAGATTCTAACTTTGAATCTATTGCCTTATGCCATTGGTCGACATTTATGTCAAAAACTACTTCATCATAACTTGTAGGATCCACCACTTGATCCTCTAAAGAAGTCTGAAATGACTCTCTATAATATCTATCAGGAGACCTAGCTCCGATATATTAGGTGTAATGTGCTGTTCTTTTTCATTCACAGTTACCGAAGGTGTTACTGGAGATTCTTGTGAAATCAATTCTAGAACAACTTCAAAATCTGGTGTTTTCTGGATCATTTCACCATTCTCTAAGTATCGAGCATAGGTGCTTATAAACACCTTCTGCTCCTTAGGATTATAAAAGATCCCACTTCTGGTTCCCTTAGGATACCCAATAAAATAGCACAACTCGGATCTTGGTTCCAACTTTGAAGCATTACTATTAAGTACATAAGCTGGACAACCCCAAACGTGGAGATGATTTAAACTAGGCTTTCATCTGGTCCACATTTAGATTGTGGAGATGATTTGTGGTGTCCTAGGTAGTAATTTAGATGGTACCAAGTTCAAGACGTATGCTACTGTCTCAAGGGCATACACCTAAAAAGATAAAGGTAATAATGCATGACTCATCATGGACCTGACCATATCTAATAGGGTATGATTTTTTCTCTCTGCTACAACATTTTGCTGGGGAGAACTCAGTGAAGTCAGGTGAGACACAATTCCCTCTTGTGTTAGGTAATCTCTAAACTCACCTGAGAGGTATTCACCAGCTCGATTAGACTTAAGGGCTTTGATATGTTTATCTAATTTCTGCTCTGCCTCAGCCTTGAAGTCCTTGAATTTTTCAAAGGATTCAGACTTGTGTCACATCAGATATACATATCTATATCTAGAGTAATCATTAGTAAAAGTAATGAAATACTCATAACCTCCTTGTCCTGGTCTGCTCATAGCGCCACATACATCAATGTAAACCAATTCCAATACTTCTTTGGCCTTTAGAAGAAAATGACCATTTGGTCATCTTCTCTTTGAGGCAAGATTCACAATGAGATAGATCTTCGAGCTTTAATAAGCTAAGATGCCCATCCTCAACTAATCTCCAAATTTGCTTTAGACTAATATGTGATAAGTGTAGATGCCAAAGATAAGTATCATTGGTTGAAGAAACCTTTCTTTTTTGAGAATTATTTTGTTCTATGTTTTGCAGTGAATTTGTAATAGATTTCATATAGAATAAGTTATCAAGCATGTTATCGGAATAGATAATATTTCCATCTTTGCTAATATCAACACCAGAATAAAAATTAATACAAAAACCATCTAATATTAATTGTGAGGTAGAAATAAGGTTTTTACGTACATTTGAAACATAATAAGCATAGTTCACAAATAACTTCTTATTACATGGAAAATTTAAGCACAATTGTCCCACTACAACAGTTCATACGTTTGCTCTGTTACCCATCCTCAGAGCAAATTTCTCTTTAGTTAGTTCCTTCATTTCCTAAAACCAATGCAAAGAATTGCAAATATGATTAGTTGCTCCAGAGTCTACAATCCAAGAATCAGTAGAATCAATCACTAAACAGGTTCCAATGTAGAACAAAAAGGTGTACCTGTTTGGCCTTATGCTAGGTACTTTAAGTAATCTCTTTTCTAGTGCCCTTTTTGGCCACACTTAAAGTATTTGTCTTTAGGCTTTTCACTTATTAACTGTTTTTGTCGTTCACTATTTCTCTTCTTTTTCCGTCGATTACATTTTTGCTTCCCCTATCCTTTGAACTTTCTCTCTTTCGAGTTAAGTTCAGAAGTAGATACTTGAACTATGTTTACGTGGCCCTTATCTTTCATTATGGCTTCTGTAGCTAGGAGCTCTTTTATCAATTCCATCATATCCATGTTCATCTTGCCCATATTATAATTAAGCTTGAACTCGGTGTAAAACGGTAGTAGAGTCTCCAAAATCATGTTTAACTCAGACTATTCATCAAAGTTTGCCCCTAGGATCTTGGCAATATTGAAGTAATCCATCATTTTGAGCACATGTTCCTAGTAGATGCTCCCTCTGCCATCCTTTGGTTCATAATTTCTCTAAAAGCACCTTGCCTTGAAGGCCTACTCTTATCGGCAAGCATACGAGACAATGAGATCATGATTTCTTTTGCAATTTCCATATGATGATGCTTGCTCTGCAAAAATCTGACATAAAAGCCATCATATAACGCTTGACCATACTACTGGCCTTTTACCATTTTGCCTCAGCATCTTTTTGGGCATTAAAAGAGTTTGCCCTTACAATAGGACAAGGAGTTGTTAAGACATACTTGTACTTTTTTTGCTGTGAGTACTACATCCAAGTTTCATTCCTAGTCCACAAAACCGATCCAGTGAGCTTATACTCTTTGAGAATTGTAGCTAGTAGACTGAACAAAGACATTTTTCTAGATATACAACAATATAATCATAATTAATTTATGAGTATATAATTGATGCATGTATAATATGTATACTATATTTGGAATTAGAACATACAAATACTTTTACATCATTTGTCTTTGAGTAGATTAACCCTTAAACCACTCGATGGAATAGTGCCTCAATGTCCTCACAAGAACTCCACTAATGGGATGACCGAACTTATGAATGTTAAGTGCCACTGCTTATTTGAATTGATAATTATCTGGATATGATCCAATTGAATAATTCAATCATTGTTTCGTTTGGCTTCTTAAATCCGATAGTGAACTCTATTAATGGGATAACCTAACCTACCATTTAAGTTGAGTGTATACCCATTCCTTATGCTTATTCCGAATAACATTCTTGATTTAAGCCCTCCTATGGGGTAGTGATTTTAATCGATGTTGTGTGAGACGATCTTTTTGTGAAGAACTCTATTGTTGGGATGGTCAAACTCATTAACACCCTTTTGAATAAACATTTTTAATTCACCTTGCTAAATCTAGATAAAGTTTCACTCTCCGATGGGGGAGTAAATGACATTTACTATTAGCGCGAATCGGATATAGAAAGCATTGGGGTATTTCCAGTTCCCTCTCCCACTCAATATTTACCTTAAGGGTTTTCTCTTTTTTTGGTGTTCTTGCTTTGTTTTAGATCTAAACACGCTTTGGATTTACAAAACACTTTGGTTTTTGTGAATCCCCTTTGTGTTACTAAAGCATTGCAAAACCATAATAGATTATTTACCTAAATTTGGGTATATTGACCCTTACGTTGTCATATTATAAATCTCAAGTTAAGTTTTTTCATTTTTGTCATGAGATTGCATGGCATCTTTAGACATAACTGCATACAAATATTTTGTCTATGTCAATCTCATTTAAATGAAGTTAACTATCTTAAGAATCTGCACATAGGTTTGGCCAATTTTAAACCCTAATAAGTGGACATATTTCTAGGTGGTAATCATGTTTACATTCATGCAAATATGATCAAAACATATATCAATGCAACATAAATATCCACCAAAACATGTTATAACCCCTCTTTAATGGCTTCCTGCATTCCTCAATGTAAAAGAATAAAACAGTAGCATTTCTTGGATATTTTACCTCTGCCTTCTCTTGCACTTTTCTCTTTGTTAGGGAATTACAGCAAAAAAATACTTTGCTAATACTAATACAAACTTGAAACCATAAAAGAAATATTACAAGGATATCAAAAACATCCTATGCTTCACTTAAATAAAGCTTCAAGATATAACCATAAAGATCTATACAAGAAATAGCCTATGGCCAAGTTTTGTTGACTGTACACAATGTTCTATCATGCATACATATGAACCATCAAAGGGGTTTTCTATATCACCTACATATACAAGCATAAACCACAAGTATATGCAATACAAGATTTCCTAATCTTGCCATTCACAAGATGACAAATATGCTTATGCAAACACAATATTCCTGTATAGTCTAAGCATGTTATATGTAAACCTAAGCTCTGATACCAATTGTAGGATCCATAATATTGCATGTGGTCTATCCTAATCCATATTTTCAAAAACATTCTACCAAGAAAACATGCTAGGAAAATAAAATAACCACATAACTCACACAAGAACATGCTTAAAAACATATAAAACATAACTAGTATTAGCATAATATGTCAAACTAACCTCTTGAAGCATGAGGCCTTTGATAAAGCTATAACTATCATGAGCTTTGCTCCCGCTAATGAACAAGGCCATAAAAAATTTTACTATAAGGGTGTTGCAATATGCAACTCCCTAGTCTTCTTCCCTACGATTGAAAAGACTTATCTTGAGAGAATAGCCTCTTGATTAGGAAGAAGCAAAGTAATATGCTTTTGAAAATCTAAAGCAAAAACCACATAATAAGTGTGTACTATGTGTTGTAGTATTTTTTTTGCCAAAATGGAAGATATTAACTACAACACTTTTGGATGCTAGAAATGGTTTAGGGTCTTGCCTATTTATAGAAACAGTTTGGCACCTAAACCTTCTAACTTTCCATGTGGGAAACTTTTTCCTTGTAGTAAATATTTGCCACATGTCATGGAAGTTACTTACACAATTTGAATTCTTCTTGTAATAACTTTCTAGCACATGTCTTGGAAGATTAGGCCAAGCCCACAATCTGAGCCCAACATATAGTCCATAATCCTTTTGGAGGTGCAAGCTTAATAGGAAACCAACCTAGCCCAATTAGGATATCTTGGACTTCCAAGAAAGCCCAAAACCAATTCTAAGCTTTGGCCCAATAAGGCTAGGACCACAATATAGAATTTACTCTTTCAAGATTACTCTCTCAAAGTCATTTCAACTAGAGAAGCGACTATCAAGACACAATTAACCTTGGCTTCCAAAAATAATAAAAAATGTCCTTGTCCGATTTAGGCGACATAATAATTATTTTTAACTCTGATCTATTCATCCATAAGATCAAAGTTCCAACCCAAGAATTATTGTTGTTACCCAAAAGCTTATCACAAAACAATGTGAACTTTGTCTTTGACCTACTAAATAACCGATCATAATACCCTCTATGTATACCTACAGCTAAGGCTAATCCTTTGGCCTGTGTACTGTCACCACTTTTGCTACATCTTTTCTTTAGGGTCTCTTATCCTATTGCCAACCATCCTTGGTTATGGAATCTCTTGAACTTGGAAGCAACTCTTAAGCCATATAACCGATACACTTATAAAGGTAGTATCACTAGATTTAGATTTGGATGATAAATAAATAAATATATATATATATGTATATATATATATATATATGTATATATATATAGGCTTGTGCTCACGAATAGCAATCAGGCATATTTTTAGGATATTCTACCAAGAGTAAAGCTTATAGAGTCTATAATTAAAGAACTTTTTGTTGTGGAAAAATCAATACATGTTATATTTGATGAGACTAACCCATTTAAGCTAAGAAAGGATGTTGATGATGTAGGTAAGTTATCTTTTGGAGAAAACTACACTTGAAGATCCACACCCAAAAGACAAAGAAATTTCGACAAAACAAGAATATACACATCAAGAAGAGGAGCTCAAGCCAAGAAGGATGATGAAAAATGCTAAAACCAAAGTACCATGGAAAAGAAAGAGATTCTTGAAGGCTGGGCAAAGAGTTAGAAGTTTGGGTGGAATCACCTTCAAAATCAAATCCTTGGTGGGCCATCTCAAGGCATAAGAACTAGGCAAGACATCAAGCTTTTTGTGAACATTATGCATTCATATCTTATATAGAACCTAAGAATGTTAAGAAAGCTTTGCTTGATGAAAATTGGATCATAGGTATGTAAGAGGAATTAAATCAATTTGCTAGAAACAAGTTTTAGAAATTAGATGAAAGACTTAGAGACCACCTGGTGATTGGAACTAAATGGGTATTTATAAACAAACTAGATTAAGCCAGTGTAGTAACTAGGAACAAGGCTAGACTAGTAGCTCAAGGGTATAATCAAGAAGAAAGCATTACCTATGATAAGATCCATGCCCGAATCGCTAGACATGAATCCATTCACATGTTACATGCATTTGCTTGCTACATGGATTTCAAACTTTATCAAATGAATGTCAAGAGTACCTTTCTAAATGGTTTTATTAAAGAGGAGGTATATGTTGAACAACCTCCCAATTTTGAAGATCCTTGTTTTCCTAACCATGTTTCAAACTAGAAAAGGCTTTATATGGTTTAAAACAAGCTCCTAAAGCTTGGTATGAAAGACTTAGTAGATTTCTTGTAGAAACTGGTTTTGAAAGAGAAAAACTCGACTCCACTTTGTTTATCAAAAAGGAAGGAAAGGATATTTTACTTGTACAAATCTATGTGGATAATATAATTTTTGGTGCCACTAACATTGCTTTGTGTTAGAGTTTTTTGAAGTGTATACATAGGGAGTCCAAAATGAGCATGATGGGTGAATTGACTTTCTTCCTTGGACTCTAAATTAAGCAAATAAAGGAGGACATCTTCATCAACCAAGCCAAGTACACAAAAGAAATCATCAAAAAGTTTGGACTTGAGGATGCTAAGGAGATTGGAACCCCAATGAGTCCCTCAACAAAGTTATATAAAGATGAAAAGGGTAAACTAGTATATGAAAAAAAGTGTAGAGATATGATAAGCAGCCTACTATACTTGACAGCCTGTAGACTGGATATTACATTTGCTATGTGTTTATGTGCTAGATTTCAATCTAATCTTAAAGGTACTAACTTTATTTGACTTATATGGCTTTTCTAATGCTAATTATGTGGTATGCTAAAGGAACTTTATTTGACTTATATGGCTTTTCTAATGTTAATTATGTTGAATGCAAAGTGGACCGTAAAAGCACTAGTGGAACTTGTCAATTTTTAGGACATTCTTTAGTATCTTGGTCGTGTAGGAAACAAAATAGTGTTGCACTTTTTACTACATAAGCTGAATATATTGTTGCAAGTAGTTGTGTGGCTTAAATTCTATGGATGAAACAAAATTTACTTGATCATGGTTTGCCTTATGATCATGTTCCCATTTATTGTGATTATATTAGTGCTATAAATCTCATTAAGAATCCCATTCAACATTCTAGAACCAAGCATACTGAGATTAGGCACCATTTCATTAGAGATAATGTGCAAAAAGGTGATATTGTACTTGAATTTGTTGATACTTTGCATCAAGCTACTAATATTTTTACTAAACCTTTCCATGAAGAACAATTTTGTAAGATTAGAAGAGAGGTTAAAATGATATATTGTGACTAAAATGCATTTATATGATTGGTTATGGCTTGAGTATGCAAAAATATACATGTCTGCATATTCTAACCTTGTCGGTCGATTGAAGCCTTAGTGCGTCTGGCTTAATGGGCAAAATTATCAAGCATTCTAATCCAGCCAGTCGACCCAGCTTGCTGACATACTCAACCAGCCGGTCGACCGATTGAATGCAGGTGAAGGTTAAAAAACGGGTTTTCAACCCCAAATTTTACTATTTTTTCCAAATTTCTTAACCCTAACCTAAGTCTCATCTCAAACCCACTTCAAAATCTTCAATATTCAATCAAAATTCTTGAAATTTTTTTCCAAAATCATCAAATCCATATAAAAAACAAGTCTCTACTGATTCATTTTTCCAAAAATAATATGAAATCATGGTGAATCCAATGGGAAGAGGTCATGAACATGGAAGAGGAAAGAGGGCAAGGACTCAATCTCCATCTCTATCTGCTTGAAAGATTCAAGGGAAGCAATCAGTATTGTTTGGTAAATTTATCGTTGACTCAAACTTTTTTGGTACGAATGACTTTTCATTATTTAATGGTCAAGATTGGTATATGTTTTTGCACTTGCATTGTGATGTTAAAGTTAACATGATTAGGGAATTTTATGAAAACCTTGAGATCCATTGTAGAAGTCCTAGGCTTGAACTTAAATCAACTGTATGCAATAAGAGTTTTGTGTTGACTAAGGATAAATTAAGGGAAATTTTTGGGTTACCTATTGAAGGGGAAGGACATTATAATAGCCAAGGTTGGCCTGAAGGGATAAAAGCGGCTGGTATACTAGGCAAGTTTATTGAATATATATGGAAAGATATAGGTCCAAAAGGATCGGATTTGATTCTTTCTTTGTTGAAAGATATGGATGTCAACAAAAGAATTACCCTTAAAGTTATTAGTAAAGACTTGCTTCCTATGAACATAAACGATCGAAAAATCCTAATTATGGATGCATACATTCTTTATAGCCTTACGAATAGAGTTAAGATTGCCTTACCATTTCTGATATTACAACATAAGCTACACATTAGTGGGAAATATGGTCGTAAGGGAACAACTCCTGGAGATGGCGTGGGCCTTATGTATATCTTTGATCACTTCAATATCAAATCCAAAGAACTAGCTAAGAAATTTGCTTGGAATTTTGATATGCAATATATGAATTTCATGGGCATTAGCTAGTATAATAGAGTACCAATAAACTGTGAAAATTATAGAAATTTGCCTAATGAAATTAAGGAGTCAATTAAGCAAAGGGCTAGAAATGGAAACACTTTTAGTAGATCGATTTTTGGACCTAAGGCTACACATGTAAATGAAGTACAAGAGGCCTTAGATAAGGCAGAAATGGAGGAGCAAGAAAAAGAAAGTGGGGTTGAAATGAATCTGCCAAGTACGATCCCTATGGAAGTGAGTTATTTAGAAGAAGATATGGATCCTGAAGATGTTACACTCAGGAGAGTTATGAGACAATCATGGGCAGAGGCACATGTTGAAGAACAACGAGATGTTGAGATGCGAAAAGGTGCAGGCTCCCATTCCATGGTTCAAGAGGAAGATCCATCGATCATGGCTCAAATTCTCACTTAATTGCAAGCATTGAATACAGGAACGGGTGAGATCAAGACTACAATGGATGGATGGAACGCATAGTGTGTGGACCTTTCAGAATGAAGGCAGTGCATTGATTCCAAGATTGCAAGGATGCGTCCAGATATAAAGAAACACTTCCCTAACCCCAGTCATCGTGCTCCTTGAGTTCACCTTGATTTTTCTTTTAAAACAACACTTTTTATGCACTCTTTTTTTAAAAACAATTTACTTTCGTCGCTTTACTATTTGGAACAAATGGTAGTTTACTTTGATGATAGTTTAGCTATTTTTGTTCCATATGGTAGTTTATGGAAGCAAGCTCTTGAATTGCTATTACTCATTAATGATCTCTATTGTGTCTTTGCATGTGATTCTTTTTCTTTTTTCCTTTTGCTCTTATTGATTTTGATTATGCCAAAGGGGGAGAAAGAAAAGTGGCATTGATAAAAGTTTGGTTAAAAAAGTGGTGTTGATGAAAGTTTGGTTGGAAAAGTGGTGTTGATGAAAGTTTGGTTACGATAGTGATGATGATTACTTGTTTATGATGTTTATGTGTTTAGGATGATGAGACATGCTATGATATGTGCTTTTATAATGCTTTATGAAGTTATGAATGTTATGATAAATGCATATATTAGAATTGACAAGGGGAGTATTCCATACAAAATGCTTTTTGTTGATATATGTTTACATTGAGGGGGAGTCAAAAATTTTAGACTCCAAACTTTTAATGATAATTTGTCATTATCAAAATAGGGGAGATTATTGGCTAAATACTCATTATTACATTGATTTTGATGATAAAAATTATGATTAATTTACTAAAAGCATCTTGTGAGTTTCAAAGTGAATATCATAAGATTGGTGCTTGGAAGATAGGAGAATATGCTTAGCTTTGAGCATTGTCTACATGGAAGATTCATCTATTAAAGATTAGAGCTCAAGCACGAAGAAGAAGAGTATGAGAAGCAAGGTGTAATAAGGGGAACCAGATGTCTTGCTCCCTTGTGAAATGCCTTAGATTCATGTTTAATAGCTCAAGCATCTCATCTTCGATTTTAAAACCTTATGAACATTGATTTACAAATGCAAAGCTTGATTTGATTGCATGAAATGCATAAAAATTCTTCAAGCACATGTCTTGGAATGATTTTAAGCTTCAATTTATCTTTTAAAACTTGTTTTGAGTTGATTTGATGTTGTGAAAATGAGTTAAAAATGACTCAAAATGTTTTTAGGCTTGTTTGGCTTTGTTTCTAAGCCTCTGGTCCAGCCTAACCCTCTTAGCCAGTTGACCAATTGAGCATTGGGGGTCGCTCGGCCAAACCAGAGACTTTGGGGCTTAACCGAACCTTCTAGCTGGTCAACCAGTTGAGGCATTTGGCCAAGATAGCGAAGCAAAGGGGCAACCCGGTCGATCGGTGTCTTGATTGTGATAAATGCACTTACTGTTTATTACCAGTCAGCCTTAATTTTCTCTTCCATCTTCACCCAACAAAGCCCTAACTCTAAAATCTCTTTTGATACACATTCCAAACAATTAGAAATTCAAGCTTGCAAAATCCTTCTTCATCATTCATTGCTAAGAATTATTGAGCTATTATAGTGATATCTTTGAGCATTCAAGAGCTTCAAATTTTTATATCTACTTGTGAGGAGTTATATCATCTTTACAACCTATTCCTTCAAATTCTTGATACATACACACTCTTTGAGCTAGAAAATCTTGTGAGATATACATATTGAGCTTGAGAAAAGTGTGGAGAAATCCTATAGAAGGTGTCTTTTTGATTCTTTGAAATTTGGGTTCAAAAAGTTGTAATAATTGGTTTGTGCTTCACCAAGCTTTGAAGAAGTATTATAGTGGAGTTGATTGAAGTCCTAAGAGAAGCTATCTTGGGTGGTAGACGTAGGCAAGGCGGAACCATCTAAAAATTGTTTGTCATTCTCTTCCTTATCTCTACTTTACTTTACTTCCCATTATTGATTGAGTGGTGCTTGATATATTGCTTAAGTGAAAGTGTGTGATTTATGATAAATTTTTAATTGCAAAAATTGTCCAATATCTTAATTCACCATCCCTTCCTTAAGATATTTGCCCTTACACTGAGTCTTTGATTTTTCTAATTTGTTGGCTACTCTGGCTTGCAAGGAATAAATTTAAATTTGAAGGGAAAGAAATTTGTCCCTTACAAGTTGTTCATTTTGCTCTTTTTAAATTTAATTTTAGTCTCTTTGTGTTTTTTTCCTAAGTCTGATTATTTGCAAAATGTGAAAGACTTTTCTCAACATCATATATTTTGAAGTGGAAGCTCGCTGAAAGAGGAAAAATTACACTTAATATGGCTACATAATTTGATGAATAGACTCAGGAAGCTGGTGTTATTGTTATTGTGACAAATGATCAAGGAAAATGTATTACGAGGAAGCACAAATCAAATTGTGTAATTCCAGTTTTGAAGTTGATGCACAAGCTTTTCTATTGGGATGCAAGCTTTGTTAGGTGTGGAATCAATTTATTGAAATGGAAACTGATTCTCAAGAGTTGTTCAATGTTATCAAAAGCAAGAGAAGTGGAAAGAAAGAAATGGTTTGCTAGAGTTATGGCTTGTTTGAGTAGAGAAAGGAAGTTATTTCAAGATTGAATTCGTAATTTGCCACATGAGTTGAGGAAAAGTTTTGCTGAAGTTCCTGCTTTTAGGGTTGATTGATGGCTTGTATATGTTATGAAAATTATGTTCTGTATTTTTTTTGTATTTAGGGGTTGGATGCTGTAATGTGTTGTGTAATCTTGAACTAGGATGTTTGTACATTATTTTAGAGCAAATGAAAGTTGAAACTTGCAGACCAAAAAAAAAAGAAAAGATCAAAGTTAATTTTGATTTAAGCATTAATGAAAGGCTACTAGGGTTTTGAGTTAATCTATCAGCATGTCATCTCATGTGGGGATTAGAGATTTGAATAACATAAAGATTATAGTTGACATGTTATCTCTTCTTATTTCGAATCTTTGATGTCAGAAAGTTGAAAAGTATAATGAATTTAATTACTCTTACATTTAACTATTGTTTGGTTTATTTTTATAGATTTCTTAGTTGTTTCTCCTATTCATCTAAAAAACTAAAACTAATTACCATAACTATAATAAACATATATATTTACTCAAAATCTTCATGATTTTACTTAAACAATAAAATACTTCATAGATTAATTGTGTGAGTCTCATAAGCAAGTGAAATTCAACCACTGAAAAATATCATGGTTTTAGAAGTTTCCTTATTGATTTGTTTGTAGAGGGTTTCCATTAGATATTGATTCTAAAGCAGTCAAAAGAAAAATATTTCAGAGGCTTGCCAATTAGTAACTGGGGCTTGTTTGGATTGTCCTTTTTTTTTTTCTCTATGAAAAAGCACTTTTTTGTTTTAAAAAAGTTTTTTCTTTTTTGCAATAATTATTTGGCTTGACTTCCAAAAAAGCTAAAACTCTGACAAAAGCTCATTTATGGCTTTTCGTATAAGCCAAAAATTTTTAGCTTCTCAAAAAAGCACTTCTTTCAAAAATTGTTAGAAAAGTACTTTTGAGAAAAGCGAATCCAAATTAGCCCTAGAAAGAAGCGATATGTAGATCAACGCAAGTCACAAGCTCCTTATTTTCTTTTTCTAAATAAAAATTATTTGAAAATTTATTTTTAGGTATTATAGGACAAGATTGTAGTGAGTTAATTTTTTCTCTTTATTTTTAGGGAATCTTTATTTTATTTTTACTTCAACAGCCTTTCAATCTTTCTTTTAAAAATTTTCTGTCTCGAGTTTTATTCCAACAACTTTCCTAATTCTTCACGCCTTATATAATTTCACTTTCAATATTTATTTATTTATTTTCAACATGTTATTTTTATAATTTTCTAAAAAATAATGACCATATTAAAAATTTGATTGCTAGTGTTACTTTTTACTATTTACAATCAACATTCATGCTTTTACTTGTTATTCATCATGTTAATATGCATTGATTGGCTAAATGATATATACTATTGACTATTATGTACAACCGTTGATGATAATATGCTCAGTTTTATTCATTTATATAGAGTAGCATTATTATTGACTGTAACAAGAATTATTTTTTTAACCTTAGGAGCATTTTTTTACTTTTAAACTTTCATCTTTAATTTATCATTTTGAGTTAGATTAGTTGTCCTATAATTTTGTATTGATATTCACAGACAAAGATAAAAAATACTCGACTAATTTCAAGACAAATTTAGCACATTTGTAATAACCTTTTCGCTAAAAATCAATAGGACAAATACAAATATTGAGTTCAAATTATTAAGGTTAAATATGCTAATTGGATAGGTTTAATTCCCTAGATTAACTCCTTAGTTTTATCTAGCTATATATGCTTATACGTAATCCAAAACAAATCTGCAAGGTTATAATGCAAAGTTATGAAATTACGTTATTTTCACTTAACCCTCTTAATGTATAAGGTCAATGACATATTCTTCCCAAATATGAATAAATAACCACTTAACTCTATAAACTAACAGTCAAATCCGGTAAAGTTAATCTCTTTATTTAAATTTCATATTTGCCCTTAAATTTTGATCTTAACAGAATAAGTCTATGTTAGTAAAACATATTATGTTTTGAACTCAAAAAAAAAAAAAAACTTTATTGGGGTGTTTGGTTCATAGAATCATAGAAGATTCCTAGGAAACTGAATCCAAGAATGTGATATTACTGCATTTGGTTTGCAGTTACATTCCCTGGAATGTAATATTCCCATGATTTGCTTAATTTTTTATTCCCAAGCATAAGGGTTGTTAGTGCAATAGTGCTTTTGTTGATTGTTTTGATGATGTAAATTAATCATTTGGTAATTAGCATAACAATGATAATTATACACTATGATGTTTTTACCATTGCTTGTGCTACGATTGCTAAACATTGTGCAAGTGTTTTAGTGCATTTTTATATTAAGCATAATGTGATCAACAAGCTTGGAGGATGTGCATTGATAGACTGAAGATGTTATATCAAGTTTAGAAGCCATTGCACACATATTTCAAGCTTTGCAAGAAGATGAAGAATGCTAGTGTGCTTATAAACAAGATTGAAGTTATAAGGCGGAGATGACGCATCATAAGAGATACCAGATTGTGCTTTCTTGTGAATAGCCTTAGGATCACTCTTATAGCTCAAAAAAAAATTGTTTTTATTAGTGCATCACTTGTATAAGATTCACTTGTATAAGATTTTTGGGCAATAATCCTCATCTTTGAAAAAATGTTTTTCATGCATAAAGTCTTTCAAAATATTCAATGGTATGTATTAGCATGTTTATTGAACTTACAATATCTTAGAAAGCCTTCTTTAATGTGTTCTATTCTTGCAAAATGCATTTGATCAAAGTTGGGACTTTTCAAACATGCTTGGTGGCTCTTTTTGAGCAATATCTTGAAGCTGAACTCCTCACCCGAGCCCCTGGCTAGTCGTGGAGGTCGATTGGCCTCAACAAAGAACTTAGGACTACCACCAGGCCCCTTGCTGGTCCACTAGCCTAGGCTTCCGACCTAATCAATGAGTTTTATAAGGAGTCAAGCCCTCAGCCGACTAACCGACTAGGGTAACTGACTCCCTTAAGCATTAAATGTTGTAGTCATTAGAGGACAATTAGTTACTCCTTATAACTCCATTTTCCACCAATATTGCCCTAATTACTCTCATATGCTTTGAATGCACTCTTCCAACATTAAAACATAATCTCTAAGCTTTTCTAAACTCTTTCAAATTATTTATTGCTTAGAATCACTTAAGAGTTTGAGCTATATTTGTGATATCCTTTGAGCATTCAATAGCCATTTATTACTATACCTAATTTTAAGAAGTTTAAGCTTACACAAACAACATTTTCTACCATTTACTGTTATATACACACTCTAAAAGCTAGGTTTGTTTGAGAAAAACATATATTAGCTTGAGCGAGTGTGGGGAAATCCTAAAGAGAAGAACTCTTGGGTTCTTTGAAAGATATCTTCAGAGAGGTGTAAAAGAAAGTTGGTTTGCACCCATCAACATTTGAAGGTGTACACACACTAGTGGAGTGTTGAAATCCTAAGGTGAGTATCCTTAGGCCGTGGATATAGGCTTATCGAACCACCTAAAAATCGGTCTTCTATACTCTCTTTTTCTTCTCCTTACTTTTGTATGATTTATATGCCTTAAGTGTTTGATTGATTGTCTAGGTGAACTTGCTCGTTTTCTAGAGTATTTTTTACTGCAAAAATTGGTTCACATCTTAATTCATCTCTTCATCGCCTTTTAAGATATTTGCCCCAACAAGTGGTATTGAGAGCTAGGTTCCACATATAGTTTAGCAGCTAGTAGAATTTATTTGGCAAATATGGAAGGCATTTTAACCAAAAAATCACTTCCTTTTGATGGCACTAATTATGCTTTTTGGAAAATGACAATGAAAGTGTTTATTCAAGCACATGACTATAAGGCTGGAAGATAATTGAAAATAAACCTACTTTGCCTACTAAAATTGAAGGAGATAGGTGTTGGGTTTGTATGCCCTAAAGACCACAAGTGCATGACGTTTACTGGGTACCAGACATAATAAGCCCAAGTTTTTTTTTTAATTATATGATTAAGTTTTGTACACTATATTCTCTCCACTATGCATTGATGCGATGCATGAAGGCCCAATAACATTAACTAAGGACTCGGGTACGCAGCAATGCTGGACATACAATAGGTCTAAGTCTAGTCTTAGTAATGTCATAAATAAGTCCAAAACCGTATAGTGGTGTTGGGCACTCTACCAGGATAATGTTATAGTGAGCAAGTCTACTTGTGAGGGTGACCTACCTTCATCATTGAGATCTTTTCAGACTTGTCTCTTTAGTGTGTGTGTCACACATTGGACTAGACCACTGTGAGTTAGTTTTCTTGTAACCATACTATCAAAGTTAGAAAACATAATACTCATTATTGCTAAATGGCTAATGCTCTTAATCTTCAACATATGTGGATGAACTGATGGATTCAGGGTTTAGCACTTTGATCCACTATAAGTGAGAGCTTGCTTGGCTAAGGTCAATAGCTTTGTGCATTAGGTGTTGCATTCTGGTTAGTTTGGACATGTATATTCAACAATAAATTCTATGTACCCCCTTGGACTTGTCCATATGATCATCTAAATCTAGATCTAGTGGTATAACCTTACAAGGGTATATCAGTCATTCAACTTGTGGGTCGCTCCCGAGATCAAGATTAATGTGACCAAAAGATGATTGATATGTTGGACTAGCTCTTCCAACGTTTAAAGATAGGTAAGGAGGTGATGGTACAGTCAAAAGTCTCGACCCTGACTATAGGCATACAAAGAGGGGCACTTTGGTCATTTTGCTTAGGAGGTCAAAGAAAAAGATCACTTGTTGTTGTGACAAGCTTTTGGCATCCAATAATAATCCTTGGAGTGTGGCTTTAGTCTTGTGGTGAACTAGACTTGGGTCAAAATGGTCTTTTGTCGCTGAGGGAAGGTAAAGGCATTTTGGTTATTTTGAGAGCTAAGGATAATTATGTCTTTTAGTCCCTTTACTAGCCAGATATTGTTTTAAGCATGAGAAGCCTTTTCTTGGATATTTCTTTGAATTGGTCAATTTCTAAATGTTTTCATAAGAGTTCTAATTGCATTAGGATTTTTGGAAATAAGAAACAAGATTTGTTCTTAATTCTTATTGATCCAAGATTTAATGTAGATAATTAGAATATGTCTTAACCTCTTTCCTAAAGCTTCTAGGTGTGTGAGACATGACATTTCAGTAAGGTTTCCAAATTAGAATGGAGTTGCTATATCATAAAAGATAATTCAAATATCTTGAACTCCAAGCTTTCAATCTTGGATTATTTGATTTGCCAAGTCGTCTTGTAGGGAGGCGTCCAAATTTGGAAAGAAGAAAGAGAGTGTGGGCCCTACTTATTCTGGAAGATTTTTTGGGATTTAAATTCTAGAAGATTAGGTCAAGAGTTGTGTAAGGGCAAATATCTTAAGAGGGGGTGAATTAAGATATTGGACAAATTTTCGAAATTAAAATTTATCAAATAAATCACACATTTCACTTGAGCAATATATCAAACACTACTCAATCAATAATGGCAAGTAAATTAGAGACAAGGAAGCGAATGACAAATGATTTTTAGGTGTTTGGTCTTGCCTATATCTACTGCCCAAGGTAGCTCACCTTGGGACTTCAATCAATTCCACTATAATACTTCTTCAAATCTTGGTGAAGCACAAACCAAGTATTACAACTCTTTGAACTCAAATTTCAAAGAACCCAAGAGACACTCTCTATAGGATTTCCCCATACTTTTCTCAAGCTCAATATGTATATCTCACAAGATTTTCTAGCTAAAAGAGTGTGTATGTATCAATAATTTGAAGGAATAGGTGATAAAAATGATATAACTTCTCGCAAGTAGATACGACAATTTAAAGCTCTTAAATGCTCAAAGATATCACTATAATAGCTCAATAATTATCAACAATGAATAATAAAGAAGGATTTTGCAAGCTTGGATTCTTGTATTGAATGCTATTGAAGAGTATTTAAAAAGGTTTTGAAGAGTTAGGGCAAGGAAGGTGAAATTGGGAAAAGAAAAGTGGCTACAAACAAGTATAAATGGCTATAACAATTAATGCAGCAAAACTAGGTTAGTCAACCAAGGGTACGATTGGCCTTTGATGTGTTGTGGTTTTGTGTGTGTTTGCATTATCATTTGCCTATGATTAAGAGGTATTAAGTGCTTATAAAGATGTATTAGTATAGTAATTTTGATAAGAATAGGCTTAAGTGTAAACAAATGTACATATTGAGTTTAAGAGACATATTGCTACACTATTTGCTTGTTTTCAATGATTTAGGTGAACTTTGGGTTAAGATTCAGATTGAACGATGATAGGTGATGAAGATGGGAGATGTACGGGTCAAAAAGAAAAGATCGGAGGCTCGAAGACAAAGAATGGAGGAAGAAAGTCAGTCGGACGACCCAGTCTACCGATTAAGTCAACTAGCCACCGCAGAGAGGTGCTAAAAATAGCTGGACGACCACCCATCCAAAGCCGGTCGACCGGCTAGGTCGGCGGGCAGTTCGTGAAAAGCTGATATAAAAGCTCGATTTTCAGACTAAAAGACGAAATCTTTTTGACATTTTTTTTTCTAGATAGGATCTAAACACACCCATTACACATACACACTAAACCCTAGTCTTCACCCACATCACGCACACTCTTTCACACATTTCATCACCTTTGAATCAAGAGAATTTAAAGGGTTTCAAACATTTTGGATTCAAGTTGCTCAAGAGCTTTGTACAAGATTAGCTAGGATGAAAGGGAAGCTTCATAAACTCTCTTTCATTCTATCTCTTATTATGATTGAGTAGACTTGTTTAGGGTGATTTAACTTATGTAATGGGTTAGCTATCTACTCTTATGATATGGGATTAAATGGCTGAATATACACATGTTTGATTTTCTAGATCAAATGGTTATTTTCTCATTCATGTCTAAGTGTTTGATTAAATGCCTAAATGAGTAGCATGTGTACAATTTGAAGTCTATTTATTACTAAACACATCAAATCCTTGCTATAATCATGTCTGTGTTTATATGTGGATACTATGAAGTGGGCAATGCTTATATTCATGTCTATGTGTATATTTGCATGCCTAATAGTGAATATGACTTCAATAACGAATACATGTCAGTTGCTAATTGCTTTTAATGGTGTAATTCGAGCATGATGATGTTTGGTAGTCGAATAGATTCTTTTATTCACGAATACCTTGGCCAAGAACATGTATGAATGTGCTATCAAGTCAACTCTAGCTGTAGTGACCATAGAATGACGATAAGCAATTTAGGGCTATCCTAGGCCAAGTCTTCTTTGGCTTTAAATTCAGCCAACAGGTTTCAAGATAGGTTTAGTCGACCTTAGTGATAGTAGATCTTCGCTTTAAATCTAGCCAATGATTTAGGTACTAGGGCAGGTTCATTCTAAGTCACCTAGGAAGCCAATTGGTCACTTTTAAGGCCCTAGGTCATAAGGACCATGTCGTAGCCCTAGGAGGTGCCGCCTAGGGACGGACCCTCACCGAGTCCTAGGGGGAAATTAAGACACTAATTTAGCCACCTAGTTAAGAGCAATTATGAAAGTAAGCCATCATTTTTTAATCCCATAGCATTTGAGTATAGAATCACCCATTCATAAGTTGAAGTCACCCTAACCCTTTTCCATTTGTTAGTTCCTCTAGATTAACTTGTTTCCCACTTTCAATTCCCATTGTTTGTTTAATTCATTTTAGTTAGAGCTCCCGACCATCAAAAATCCAAAATCCCAAAAAATAGATTGTTTAGGTTTCTTTTTTTTGGCACACTTTAGAACACACACGTAGAATCTATCTCCTAGCATAGCCTCCCTGTGGAATCGAGCCCGCACTTGCATACACTTTGCTACACTGATCCGTGTGCTTACAGGTCTTTAGAGCTTGCACTCAAGAGACGCATCAAGTTCTTGGTGCCGTTGCTGGGGAGGCACGGTGGTTTGCATTCTTTGTTTGTGTGTTTTGGTAGTTGCTTTTCTTATTTTCTTGGTTTTCCTTTATAGTTTGTCTAGTTTTGCCTCTCTAGTTTATTGTTTATATTATCTTTCTTTGATCCTTGCTTATCTATTTCAGCTTTTGTCTTTATTTTTAGTAGAATTTCTAGGATTGTGGTTTATTTGCTGTAGTTTTAGGAATATTGAAATTTTTGGGGGTTGAAGTGGCCGGAGTTAGGATAGTTTGTGCATGCTTGGTAGGAGATCCCTTAGAAATCCCTTAGTTCCTCTTAATCCTGAACCCGATAGAATTGCTAGGCATTTTAGGAATTTAGGAGATCTTTTTGAGGAGATGGCCAATCCCAATCATCCTCTTAATCCTCCCAATCCCCCAATGAATCCCATTCCACCTCATGATCAACTTGGTCATCAAGCCCAAGATCATTTTAGAAGAGAGCCCCGTAGACAGGATCCACGCATAGATAAGGAACCCACTCTTAGGCAATTATTTCTCCCCCAAAGCCTTTGAGCCTAATTTGGCTATTCAAATTTCGGGTTTGGGAGAGACGAATTTTGAAATTAAGCCTAATATGTTGGCTATGCTTTCTTCTTTCTACGGGAGAAGCAATGAGAGTCCTCTAGATCATATCACTAATTTTGTTGAGATGAGTTCCACTCTCCGTTTCCCCAATGTCTCCCAAAGGTCATACATCTAAGATTGTTTCCTTTCTCTTTTAAGGACAAGGCTAAGGCTTGGATGCATTCCTTGCCTAATTGTTGCATTACTACATGGGCTGAGCTTTAATCTAAGTTCTTTTAAAAATTTTATCTCATGGCCAAGACGGCCGACCTTTGGACCGATATTATGACTTTCTCCCAACATGATCTAGAATCCTTTCATGAGGCTTGGGAGAGGTTCAAAGATCTTCTTAGACAATGTCCACGCCATTCCACCTCATGATCAACTTGGTCATCAAGCCCAAGATCATTTTAGAAGAGAGCCCTGTAGACAGGATCCACGCATAGATAAGGAACCCACTCTTAGGCAATTATTTCTCCCCCAAAGCCTTTGAGCCTAATTTGGCTATTCAAATTTCGGGTTTAGGAGAGACGAATTTTGAAATTAAGCCTAATATGTTGGCTATGCTTTCTTCTTTCTACGGGAGAAGCAATGAGAGTCCTCTAGATCATATCACTAATTTTGTTGAGATGAGTTCCACTCTCCGTTTCCCCAATGTCTCCCAAAGGTCATACATCTAAGATTGTTTCCTTTCTCTCTTAAGGACAAGGCTAGGGCTTGGATGCATTCTTTGCCTAATGGTTGCATTACTACATGGGCTGAGCTTTAATCTAAGTTCTTTTAAAAATTTTATCTCATGGCCAAGACGGCCGACCTTTGGACCGATATTATGACTTTCTCCCTACATGATCTAGAATCCTTTCATGAGGCTTAGGAGAGGTTCTTAGACAATGTCCACGCTATGGATACGACAATCATGACCTAATGCAATACTTCTTTCGAGGTTTAAATGAACAAAATAGGATGATGGTCAATGCCCCCTCCGGTGGTGGCTTTTATCTTTTGAGACCAACCGAGGCATGGGAGAAACTAGAAATGATGGCTGAAAATTCTTTTCAAAATTTTGCCATGGAAGGGTCTAGTCCGGAAGGTAACAAGAGAAGTGTTAATGAGGTTGGAGTTTCTGTAGAATTACCTGCTAAGGTTGAGGCTTTGATGAATAAGCTAGATTAATTTATTTCATTGTCTCTTTTATCCCAAGGTCACAAGAGTAGTTCTATAGGTTCTTCCTCCACTCCATTAGTTGTTGAAGTTTGTGCATTGTGTTCCAAGTCATCTCATGAGACGATAGCTTGCCCTTTAGCATCTAAATTTCTTGAATTCATGAAAGAGCAAGTGTGTGCCACATAAAGTTATTCTCGTGAATATAATCCATACTTGAACACATATAATCTGGGTTGGAGGGACAACCGAAAATTTTCTTGGAGACAAGGCCAACATGAGTCTAGTTCACATCGTCAGGTTCTATCTCAGCAACGACCCCGTCCTCAATATTCCTCAGGTTTCTATCATGTTAATCAACCCCGTCTCACTAGTGCTTCTTAACCTCAGGCTTTACCTATTCCCTCTAGTAGCTTGACTCCTAGTAATGATGTGATGAAGTTAATGCAGTTTATTCAGAATTAACAGTAGGTATTAGCTAGTCAGCAGCAAGAGTTAGCTGATAATAGGCAAGAGATGGCTAGTTATAGGTAACAGATGGCTAGGTTTGAGACATAGTTAGGATAGATTGTCAGTCAGTTGAGCACTAAAGACCCTAGGAAATTGCCTTCTCAGCCAGAGGTGAACCCTAGAGTACAATCATGTTCCTCCACTGATATCCCCATCAGGCACAGGCTAAAGCTGCCACCACTCTTAGGAGCGACAGGGTAGTGGATAATAGGGTAGGAGTTAACTTTACAATGCTTGCACCTAGTAGTCCTTCTGAGTTTAGAGTACCACATAGTAGCCCTGTTGAGGGAAATCCTAGAGAGGGTCCTGTTGAAAGAGATGAGCCTATTATAGACCATGAAGAGAGTAGTACTTCCCGCCCACATCGGGAGGGAAAAGAGCCCATTGATGATTCCCATGTGTCTAGAGGCGTTGAGCCTAGATTTCCCTTCCCATTTGCTTTAGAGAGGCCTACACCTAGTAAGGATTCTAGGTTTTTCAAGGTCTTAGAGCATCTTAAGGACCTCAAGGTCAATCTTCCTTTGATAGATGCAATCCTTTCCTTCCCTTCCTATTCTAAGTTCTTTAATGATCTTTGTACAAGGAAGCGTAGGTCATTTAACATTCCTAAGAAGGTGAGGCTTACAGAGGAGGTGAGCAGTATTTGCACTTTGGGCCTTCCACCCAAGATGAGTGACCCCGGAGCCTTCACTATTCCTTGTAGGATCCGTGAGACCTAGATTGATCATGCCTTGTTAGATTTAGGGTCCAGTGTAAATCTCATTCCCTACTCTATCTATCAGCAGCTAGGTCTAGGTGAGTTATCCCCTACACATGTTACTCTTTAACTAGCTAATAGGTTCGAGCGTAGACCTAGGGGTGTGATAGAGGACGTTATGGTCCAAGTAGGTGGGTTTGTGTACCTCGTTGACTTTATAGTGTTAGATATGGATTTGGGACATGACTCTAGACCTTCTACAGCCATTCTTCTAGGTCGCCCCTTCCTTGCCACTGCAAATGCCATTATTCATTGATGATCGGGGTTATTAGAGATGAAATTTGGTAATTTAAGGTCCACCATGACAGTTGCCGAGGCGGTGAATAGAGCTAGTATTGGAGAAGGAGATAATGGAGAAGAGTACTTTAGGGTGGATGTAATTGACTCGTGTGTTGAGGACCTTGTAGAGAGGACTATGATCGATGGAGAAGAATTGAGAAAATTTGAGGAATTATTGTCTAGCTTTGATTTTAAGACCTTAGAGTGAAAATGTGTAGCTTCTACTTCCTTGATTCAGAGCCCTTTGATAGATAAGTCACTTGAGGCTAATCCTTCTAGTCTTGATTCTAGTGACACCCTCATTGATTATGTTAAGGTTGAGTCCCCTTTGGTTGAGCCTAACCCTTCTTTAGAGCTCAAACCCCTTCTCGATCATTTGAAGCATGTATTCCTAGGCCCTAGTGAGACCTTTCCGGTCATCATAGCTTTTGATCTTTCTAGTAAGCATGAGGAGTGTCTCTTAGAGGTTCTTAGGAAACATAGGAAGGCTACAGGGTGGAAAATTGATGATTTGAGAGGTATAGACCCTTCGATTTGCATGCATTGTATTCACCTTCAGGATTGGGCCATTTCTTCTAGGGTGATACAAAAGACGCTAAACCTACACATGAGCAAAGTAACTAAGAAAGAGATCATTAGGCTTTTAAATGCAGCCATCATTTATCTGATCTCCAATAGTGAGTAGGTTAGCCTGGATCATGTCGTCCCTAAGAAGTCTGGGATCACGGTTATTGAGAATAAGAGAGGAGAGCTTATTCCTGCACGCACTCCCATGGGATGGAGGGTTTGTATTAATTATAGGAAGCTCAACTCCAAAACTAGGAAGGATCATTTCCCATTGCCTTTTCTAGACCAAATCTTAGATAGAGTAGCTGGGCATAGCTACTATTGTTTTCTAGATGGCTATTCAGGTTATAATCAGATCCCCGTGTTTCCTAAGGACTAGGAGAAGACCAACTTTACTTGTCCCTATAGCACTTTTGCCTATAGGAGAATGCCCTTCGGTCATTGTAATGCCCCAGCGACTTTCCAGAGGTGTAAGATGGCCATTAGTGACATGATTGAGAGACATTTAGAGATATTTGTGAAAGATTTCTTAGTCTTTGGTGATAGTTTTGATGAGTGCTTGAGTCACCTCTCTTTAGTCTTAGATTGATGTGTGGAGAAGAATCTAGTAATGAGTTAGGAGAAATCCCCCTTCATGGTGCAAAGAGGGATAGTGTTGGGTCATATAGTTTCATCTAGTGGTATTCAAGTTGACCCAGTTAAGGTAGAATTGATTGAGAAGTTTCCAGTTCCTAAGTGTGTCAAGGATGTTAGATCTTTTCTAGGGCATGTAGGGTTCCACCAAAGATTCATCCATCAAGGATTTTAGCCATATTGCACATCCCTTGTCTAGGCTCCTAGCTTAAGATATCTCTTTTGACTTTGATGATAAGTGTGTTAGGGCTTTTAATAGGCTTAAATCCTTATTGTCTACATCCTTGATTATCCAACCACTAATTACAGTCTTCCATTTGAGGTTATGTGTGATGCATCCAATCATGCGGTAGGAGCTGTCTTAGATCAAAGGAAGGACAAGTTGCCCCATGTCGTGTACTATGCTAGCAAGACTCTTGAGGAAGCCCAAAAGAACTATACCACCAAGGAAAAAGAGCTTCTAACGATAGTCTTCTCCCTTGACAAGTTTAGGTCATACATCCTAGGATCCAAAGTGGTTGTCTACACTGATCATGCGGCATTGAAGTATTTGTTGTCTCAGAAAGAGTCTAAGCCCAGCTTGATTAGGTGGTTGCTCCTTCCTCAAGAGTTTGACGTCGAAATCTGGGATAAGAAGGGCAGAGAAAATTTAGTTGTGGATCCTCTTTCCCGTAATGTTAGCGAGTCTTCTACAGAACCATCTCCTTTTCTTGATTTATTCCCCGATGAGCAATTGTTTGCCATCTCTCATCACATACCTTGGTTTGCTCATATTGTCAATTATCTTGCCAAAGGGCGTTTTCCTTCCTCTTAAGAGAAGAGAGAAAAAGATAGGTTTCGAGTGCAAGTTAGAGATTTCTTTTGGGAGGATCACTGTCTTTTTAAAGTATGTGTGAATCAAATGATTCGTCGGTGCGTACCTGAGGACGAGTTTGAGAGCATTTTGAGCATGTGTCATGATGAGGGGTGTGGGGGTCATTTTTGTAGGAAGAAGACCGCTGTGAACGTCTTGCAATTGGATTATTTTGGCCCACTCTCTTTAGGTCTACTTGCTCCCCATCTTTTACCCTATCCCCACCACCCGTATTTGCTTTATAATGCCAATTTGCTTGTTTATGTGTTTTGATCTATTTGCTTGAGGACAAGCAAAGTTTAGATTTGGGGGTGCAAGAGTTTGGTTTTATAGTTATATATCTTGCTTAGGGTAGATTGCATTATGTGCTTAAAAATGGTGAAAATTTTTCAATTTTGATGCATGTAGAGTCATTTGTCTCTTGGTTGATTAGAGTGTTAGCTTTTGTGATTGATTTAACTGATTGGTGAATATGGGATGCATTATGGGGAAATGAATAGAGTGGTTTGAAAACTAAGTCTTGGGGGGGATGCCCTTCAAAGTTGTGGGGAGTGAGGACCTTTAAGAATGACTCATGTAGCCACCCTATAGCTTGGTAGGAAAGAGAGTTGAAAAAGGGTTGTTGATATAAGTGCCCTTCATTGATTGGTTCTTTTTGATGTGCTAAAGCCTTTCTTTTTCTTTTCTTTTTGTGAATACAATACAAAGCATGAAAAATCCAAAAAAAAATTTAAAAAGGCACAAAGGTGCAAAACTATATATTAAAAAAAATGAAAAAATGATGAAAAAGAGAAAAAAGCCAAAGGCACCAACAAGTTTTATGAATAAGTGCAAAAGTGACATAATGTCAACCTGGCACATTCTATCCTCTATGTAGATATGTGAATAAGACTTGTATAAGCCATTGTATTTGTATATTCACTCATCTTGTCTTTGAGGCTTGGTGCATGTTGGGGAAGCCATGTTAGTTGAGGGAGCACGAAATATCAACATCTCGTGTGTGTGAGTTAGAATCCTTGGCTTGGGGTGGCTTGGCTACTTGGGAAATTGCCACAAGGAACGAGACCCCTTATGAGTAGTGGAAAGATCTAAAGAGGCTTAGGGATCTTTCCACGATAGGATTACCCCCTTCATGCTTCTTAGACTAACTTTGATCGAGAGTTAATCCCTTAGGCAACCCTTGGCTTTAACTTTAGAAATAAAATTTAGAGTGGGCTTACTTGAGAAAAAGCAAGGAGAAGGTTTGGGCGTGTTGATGTGTTGTGTTTTTGGGTGTGTTTGCATTGTCATTTGCCTGTGATTAAGAGGTATTAAGTGCTTATAAAGATGTATTAGTGTAGTGCTTTTGATAAGAATAGGCTTTAGCGTAAACAAATGTACATATTGAGTTTAAGAGACATATTGCTACATAATTGCTTGTTTTCAATGATTTAGGTGAACTTTGGGTAAAGATCGAGATTGAACGATGATAGGTGATGAAGATGGGAGATGTACAAGTCAAAAAGAAAAGATTAGAGGCCTGAAAGACAAAGAATGGAGGAAAGAAGTCATCGGTCGACCAGCTGCTCCAGAGAGGTGCTAAAAATAGCGAGACGACAACCCTTCCAAAGCCGGTCGACCGACTAGGTTGATTGGCCAATCCAGAGAGCACCACCAAAAAGCCGATCGAGCCGAGAAGAAAAATCGGTCAACTGGCAGTTCGTGAAAAGTTGATATAAGAGCCCGATTTTCAGACTAAAGGAGGCAATCTTTTTGACATTTCTTTTTCTAGATAGGATCTAAACACACCCATTACACACGCAGAGTAAACCCTAGTCTTCACCTGCATCACACACACTCTCTCACATATTTCATTACCTTGAATCAAGAGAATTTAGAGGGTTTCAAATATTTTGGATTTAAGTTACTCAAGAGCTTTGTACAAGATTAGCTAGGATGAAAGGGAAGCTTCATAAACTCTCTTTCATTCTATCTCTTATTATGATTGAGTAGACTTGTTTAGGGTGATTTAACTTATGTAATGGGTTGGCTATCTACTCTTATGATATGGGATTAAATGCTGAATATATACATGTTTGATTTTCTTGTTCAAATGGTTAATTTCTCATTCATGTCTAAGTGTTTGATTAAATGCCTAAATGAGTAGCATGTGTTTAAATTGAAGTCTATTTATTATAAACACATCTAATTCACGCTATAATCATGTCTATATGTTTATATGTTGATGCTATAAAGTGGGTAATGCTTATATTCATGTCTATGTGTATATTTGCATGTTTAGTAGTGAATATGACTTCAATAATGAATACATGTCGGTTGTTAATTGCTTCTAATGATGCAATCCGACCATGATGATATTCGGTAGTTGAATAGATTCTTTTATTCATGAACACCTTGGCCAAGAACATGTATGAATGTGCTATCAAGTTAAATCTCGCTATAGTGATCGTGGAATGACAGTAAGCAATTTAGGGCTAGCCTAGGCCGAGTCTTCTTTGGCTTTAAATCCAGCCAATAGGTTTCAGGACAGGTTTAGTCGACCTTAGCGACATTTGGTCTTGGCTTTCAATCCAACCAATGATTTAGGTGCTAGGGTAGGTTCATTCTAAGTCACTTAGGAACCCAATTAGTCACTCTTAAGGCCCTAGGTCATAAGGACCATACCGTAGCTCTAGAAGGCGCCACCTAGGGACGGACCCACACCGAGTCTTAGGGGAAAGTAAGACCCTAATTTAGCAACCTAGTTAAGAGCAATTATGAATGTAAGCCATCATTTTTTAATCCTATAGCATTTAAGTATAGAATCACCTATTCATAAGTTGAAGTCACCTTAACCCCTTTCCATTTGTTAGTTTCTCTAGATTAACTTGTTTCCCGCTTTCAATTCCCATAGTTTAGTTTAATTCGCTTCAGTTAGAGTTCCCGACCATCAAAAATCCAAAATCCCAAAAAATAGATTGTTTAGGTTTCTTTTTTGGGCACGCACATAGAATCTATCTCCCAACATAGCATCCTTGTGGAATCGACCCCGCACTTGCATACACTTTGCTACACCGATCCGTGCGCTTGCGGATCTTTAGAGCTTGCACTCGAGACATGCATCAAGTTCTTGGCGCCGTTGTCGAGGAGGCACGATGGTTTGCATTCTTCGTTTGTGTGTTTTGGTAGTTGCTTTTCTTATTTTCTTGCTTTTTCTTTATAGTTTGTTTAGTTTTTGCGTATCGTGTATATTGTTTCTATTATCTTGCTTTGATCCTTGCTTATCTATTTCAGCTTTTGTCTTTATTTTTAGTAGACTTTCTAGGATTGTGGTTTATTTGCTGTAGTTTTAGGAATATTGAAGTTTTCGGGGGTTGAAGTGGCCAGAGTTAGGATAGTTTATGTACGCTTGGTAGGAGATCCCTTAGAAATCCCCTAGTTCCTCTTAATCCCAAACACCAAAGAATTGCTAGACATTTTAGGAATTTAAGAGATCTTCTTGAGGAGATGGCCGATCCCAATCATCCCCTTAATCCTCCCAATCCCCCAATGAACCCCATTCCACCTCATGATCACCTTGGGCATCAAGCCCAAGATCATTTTAGACGAGAGCCCCGTAGACCGGATCTACCTATAGATAAGGAACCCACTCTTAGGCAATTCTTTCTCCCCAAAGCCTTTGAGCCTAATTTCGCTATTCAAATTCCGAGTTTGGGGGAGACGAATTTCGAAATTAAGCCTAATCTACGGGAGAAGCAATGAGAGTCCTCTAGATCATATCACTGATTTTGTTGAGATGAGTTCCACTGTCCATGTCCCCAATGTCTCCCAAGAGGTCATATGTCTAAGATTGTTTCGCTTCTCTCTTAAGGACAAGGCTAGGGCTTGGATGTATTCCTTGCTTAATGGTTGCATTACTACATGGGCTGAGCTTCAATCAAAGTTCTTTAAAAAATTTTATCCCATGGCTAAGACGACCGACCTTAGTACCGATATTATGACTTTCTCCCAACATGATCTAGAATCTTTCCATGAGGCTTGGGAGAGGTTCAAGGATCTTCTTAAACAATGTCTACACCACAGTTACGGCAATTATGACCTAAAGCAATACTTCTTTCGAGGATTAAATGAACAAAATAAAATGAACAAAATAAAATGATGGTCAATGCCACCTCCGGTGGTGGCTTTTATCTTTTGAGACCAATCGAGGCATTGGAGAAAATAGAAATGATGGCTGAAAGTTCTTCTCAAAATTTTGCCATGGAAAGGTCTAGTCGGGGAGGTAACAAGAGAAGTGTTAATGAGGTTGGAGTTTCTCTAGATTTAACTGCTAAGGTTGAGGCTTTGACGAATAAGCTAGATCAATTTATTTCTTTGTCTCTTTCATCCCAAAGTCATAAGACTTGTTCTATAGGTTCTTCCTCTGCTCCGTTAGTTGTTAAAGTTTATGCATTGTGTTCCGAGTCATCTCATGAGACCACAGCTTGCCTTTTAGCATCTCAATTTCCTGAATTCTTGAAAGAGCAAGTATGCCACATAAGGTTATTCCCATTAGTATAATCCATACTCGAACACATATAATCCAGGTTTGAGGGACAACCCAAAATTTTCTTGGAGACAAGGCCAGCATTAGTCTAGTTCACATCCTCAGGCTCCACCTCAGCAATGAACCCGTCCTCAATATCCCCCAGGTTTCTATTATGTTAATCAACCCCGTCTCACTAGTGCTCCTCAACCTTAGGCTTTACCTGCTCCCTCAAGTAGCCAGACTCCTAGTAATGATGTCATAAAGTTAATGCAGTTTGTTCAGAATCAGCAGCAAGCATTAGCTAGTCAGCAGTAAGAGTTAGCTGATAATAAGCAAGAGATGGCTAGTTATAGGCAACAGATGACTGGGTTTGAGACACAGTTAGGACAGATTGTCAGTCAGTTGAGTACTAGAGACCCCAGGAAATCGCCTTCTCAGCCAGAGGTGAACCCTAGAGTACAGTCATGCTCCTCCACTAATATCACTTATCCCCCTCAGGCCTAGGCTAAGGCTGTCACCATTCTTAGGAGCAGAAGGGTAGTGGATAATATGGTAGGAGATAACTTTGCAGTGCCTACACATAGTGGTTCTTCTGAGTCTAGAGCACCACATAGTAGTCCTATTGAGGGAAATCCTAGAGAGGGTCCTACTGAGAGAGATGAGCCCATTAGAGACCATGGAGAGAGTAGTACTTCCTATCGACATCGGGAGGGAAAAGAGGCCCATTGATGATTCCCATGTATCTAAAGATGTTAAGCCTAGAGTTCACTTCCTATTTGCTTTAGAGAGGCCTACACCTAGTCAGGATTCTAGGTTTATCAAGGTCTTAGAGCATCTTAAGGACCTCAAGGTCAATCTTCCTTTGATAGATGCGATCCTTTCCATCCCCTCCTATTCTAAGTTCTTTAAGGATCTTTGTACATGGAAGCATAGTTCATCTAACATTCCTAAGAAAGTGAGACATACGGAGAAGGTGAGTAGTATTTGCACTTCGGCCCTTCCACTTTAGGTGAGTGACCCCGAAGCCTTCATTATTCCTTGTAGGATCTGTGAGACCCAGATTGATCACGCCTTGTTAAATTAAGGTCCAGTGTAAATCTCATTCCCTACTTTGTCTATCAGTAGCTAGGTTTAGGTGAGTTGTCCCCTACGCATGTTACTCTTTAGCTAGCTAATAGGTCCGAGTATAGACCTAGGGGTGTGAGAGAGGACGTTATGGTCTAAGTAGGTGAGTTTGTGTACCCTTTTGACTTCATAGTGTTAGATATGGATTCGGGACATGACTCTAGACATTCTACACCCATTCTTCTTGGTCGACCCTTTTTTGCCATTGCAGATGCCATTATTCATTGTAGGTTGGGGTAATTAGAGATGAAATTTAGGAATTTGAGGTCCACCATGAAGATTACCGAGGCAGTGAATAGAGCTAGTATATTAGGAGGAGATAATGGAAAAGAGTGCTTTAGGTTGGATGTGATGATTTGTGTGTTGAGGACCTTGTAAAGAGGATTATGACCGATGGAGAAGAATGAAGGAAATTTGAGGAATTGTTGTCTAACTTTGATTTTGAGACCTTAGAGCGAAAATGTGTAGCTTCTACTTCCTTGATTGAGAGCCCTTTGATTGATAAGTCACTTGAGGTTAATCCTTGTAGTCTTGATTCTAGTGACGCCCCCATTGATGATGTTGACGTTGGGTCCCCTTTGGTTGAGCTTAACCCTTCTTTAAAGCTCTAACCCCTTCTCGATCATTTGAAGTATGCATTCCTAGGCCTTAGTGAGACCCATCTAGTCATCGTAGCTTTCAATCTTTCTAGTAAGCATGAGGAGCGTCTCTCAGAGGTTTATAGGAAATATAGTAAGGGTTGATGATTTGAGAGGTATAGACCCTTCGATTTGCATGCATCGTGTTCACCTTGAGGCTAGAGCCATTCCTTCTAGAGAGATGCAAAGGAGGCTAAACCCACACATGAGTGAAGTAGTTAAGAAAGAGATCATTAAGCTTTTAGATACAGACATTATTTATCTAATCTCCGATAGTGAGAGAGTTAGACCGGTTCAAGTCGTCCCTAAGAAGTCTGGGATCACGGTTATTGAGAATGAGAGATGAGAGCTTATCCATACACACTCTCCCACGGGATGGAGGGTTTGTATTAATTATAGAAAGCTGAGCTCTAAAACTAGGAATGATCATTTCCCATTGCCTTTTCTAGACCAAATCTTAGATAGAGTAGCTAGGCATAGCTACTATTATTTTCTAGATGGCTATTTGGGTTATAATCAGATCCCCATGTTTCCCGAGGACTAGGAGAAGACCACCTTTACTTGTCCCTATGGCACTTTTGCCTATAGGAGAATGCCCTTTGGTCTTTGTAATGCCCTAGTGACTTTCCAGAGGTGTATGATGGCCATTTTTAGTGACATGATTCAGAGGCATTTAGAGATATTCCTAGATGATTTCTCAGTCTTTGGTGATAGTTTTTATAAGTGCTTGAGTCACCTCTCTTTAGTCTTCGACTGATGTGTGGAGAAAAATCTAGTGTTGAGTTGGGAGAAATCCCGTTTCATGGTACAAAGAGGGATAGTGTTGGGTCATATAGTTTCATCTAGTGGTATTCAAGTTGACCTAGCTAAGGTAGAATTGATTGAGAAGTTGCCTGTTCCTAAGTGTCTCAAGGATATTAAATCTTTTCTAGGGTATGTAGGGTTCTACCGAAGATTCATCAAGGATTTTAGCCATATTACACGTCCCTTGTCTAGGCTCCTAGCTCAAGATATCGCTTTTGACTTTGATGATGAGTGTGTTAGGGCTTTCAATAGGCTTAAATCCTTGTTGTCTACATCCCCGACTATCCAACCACGTAACTATAGTCTCTCATTTAAGGTGATGTGTGATGCATCCGATTATCCGGTAGGAGTTGTCTTAGATCAAAGCAAGGATAAGTTGCCCCATGTTGTGTATTATGCTGGCAAGACTCTAACGAAGCCGAAAAGAACTATACCACCACGAAAAAAGAGCTTCTAGTGATAGTCTTCTCCTTTCACAAGTTTAGGTCATACATCCTAGGATCCAAAGTGATTGTCTACGCTGATCATGTGGCTATGAAGTATTTGTTGTCTAAGAAAGAGTTTAAGCCCTGCTTGATTAGGTGGTTGCTCCTCCTTCAAGAGTTTGACATCGAAATCTGGGATAAGAAGGGTAGCGAAAATTTAGTTGCGGATCATTTTTCCTGCATTGTTAGTAAGTCTTCTATTGAACCATCTCCTTTTCATGATTCATTCCTCAATAAGCAATTGATTTTCGTCTCTCATAACATACCTTGGTTTGCTCATATTGTCAATTATCTTGCTAGAGGGCGTTTTCTTTCTTATTGGGAGAATTGAGAAAAAGATATCCTAGCGCAAGTTAGAGATTTCTTTTGGGAGGATCACTATCTTTTTAAAGTATGTGCAGATTAAATGATTCACCGGTATGTGCCCAAGGACGAGTTTGAGAGCATTTTAAGCATGTGTCATGATAAGGGGTGTGGGGATCATTTTTGTGGGAAGAAGATCACCGTGAAGGTCTTGCAATGTGTATGCCCAAGAGCATTGTAAAAAGTATTTTAGATGTCAACAATTCGGGCCTATCTCTAGGAGAAACATGATGCCTTTATCATCTATTCTTCCACGTGAGTTATTTGATATTTGGGGTATAGATTTCATGGGTCAATTTCCACTTTCCTTTAGGTACCAATACATTTTAGCGGCTGTTGATTATGTGTCCAAATAGGTTGAGGCAATTCCCACACGTACTCATGACCACAGGTTAATGATTAAGTTCATTGAGGAGAATATTTTCTCTAAATTTGGAGTCCCCAGGGTCTTGATTAGTGATAGGGGTTTGCATTTTCGCCATAGGACTTTAGAGGCCTTATTAAGAAGATATTCAGTCACCCTTAAGGTAGCTACTCCTTATCACCCACAAACTAATGGACAAGTAGAGGTGTCTAATAGAGAGATCAAGCACATTTTAGAGAAAATGGTTAGGCCTAATAGGAGAGATTGGTCTATTAGGCTAAATGATACTTTGTGGGCTTACCGTACCACCTTTAAAACTCCCATTGATATGTCTCCGTATAGACTAGTTTATGGGAAAGCTGGTCACTTGCCGGTAGAACTTGAGCATAGAGCTTATTGGGCCATCAAAGCCTTAAGTTTTGACTTGGCAAGAGCGGGTGAGCAAAGGAAGCTAGACCTAGTGGAATTGGAAGGCTTAGATTCGAGGCGTATGAGAACCCTAAACTTTATAACAATAGGATGAAGAGAATTCATGATAAACACATTAATAAAAAATCTCTCCTTCCGATAAAGTTTGGTCGTTTAAATCACTATTGAAACTCTTCCCAGGTAAGCTTAGGACAAGATGGAATGGTCCATACGAGGTGTTGGTTGCCTACCTTTCTTAAGCAGTCAAGATCAAAGACTTGAATGATGACTGAGAGTTGATGGTGAATGGGCAATGCTTGAAGCATGCATATGATTCAAGCATGGCTTGTGTGGAGGTTTTAATGCTTTGGGATACCATATATGGAAGTTGAAGATGAGTTAGTGTTTGCCTGGTTGACGGCATGATGGTTAACACTACTAGAAGGGAACCTGGGTTCAATTTTGCAATTTTTGCATTTATTTCACTTTCTTTCCTTTTCATCTTCTTCCTTTTTCTTCACCCACATCAAAGTGTTGAATCCCAATCCCTTGTCCCATAAGATACCCCATTGCTTATTATTGCACATGCCAATGCAAGCATGCATGGGCAATATTACTAATCTTGTTTTCTTTGTAAGTGTTTATGAATTGTAAGTCACAGGATTAGTAGTATGATTATTTATCATTGGCATGGAAAGCTTTGAAGGAGAAGCAAGGTTGTATCTATCCTTTCTCCACTAGCTCCCTATGTTTTACCCTATCCCCACCACCCTTATTTGCTTTGTAATGCCAATTTGCTTGTTTATATGTTTTGATCTATTTGCTTGAGGACAATCAAAGTTTAGGTTTAGGGGCGCGGGAGTCTGGCTTTCTAGTTATATATCTTGCTTAAGGTAGATTGCATTATGTGCTTAAAAATGGTGAAAATTTTTCATTGATGCATGTAGAGTCATTTGTCTCTTAGTTGATTGGAGTGTTGGCTTTTGTGATTGATTTAATTGATTGGGGAATATGAGATGCATTGTGGGGAAATGAATAGAGCGGTTTGAAAACTAAGTCTTGGAGGAGATGCCCTTCAAAGTTATGGGGAGTGAGGACCTTTAAGAATGACTCATGTAGCCACCCTATAGCTTGGTAAGAAAGAGAGTTGAAAAAGGGTTGTTGATATGAGTGCCCTTCCTTGATTGGTTCTTTTTGATGTGCCAAAGCCTTTCTTTTTCTTTTCTTTTTGTAAATACAATACAAAGCATGAAAAATCCAAAAAGAAAAATTGAAAAAGGCACAAAGGTGCGAAAGTATATATTAAAAAAATAAAAAATGATGAAAAAGAGAGAAAAAGCCAAAGGCACTAACAAGTTTTGTGAATAAATGCAAAAGTGGCATAAGGTCAACCTAGCACATACTATCCTCTATGTAGATATGTGAATAAGGCTTGTATAAGCCATTGTGTTTGTATATTCTCTCATCATGTCTTTAAGGCTTGGTGCACATTGGGGAGGCTTTGTTAGTTAAAGGAGCATGAAATATCAACATCTCGTGTGTGTGAGTTAGAATCCTTGGCTTGTGGTGGCTAGGCTACTTGGGAAATTCCCACAAGGAATGAGACCCCTTATAAGTAGAGGGAAGATCTAAAGAGGCTTAAGGATCTTTCCACAATAGGATTACCCTCTTCATGCTTCTTAGACTAACTTTGATAGAGAGTCAATCCCTTAGGCAACCCTCGGCCTTAACTTTAGAAATAAACTTTTACAGTAGGCTTGCTTGGGGACAAGCAAGGAGAAGGTTTGAGGGGTATTGATGTGTTGTGTTTTTGTGTGTTTTTGCATTGTCATTTGCCTATGATTAAGAGGTATTAAGTGCTTATAACGATATATTAGTGCAGTGCTTTTGATAAGAACAGGCTTAAGCGTAAACAAATATACATATTGAGTTTGAGAGACGTATTGTACACTAATTGCTTGTTTTCAATGATTTAGGTGAACTTTGGGTTAAGATTGAGATTGAACGATGATAGGTGATGAAAATGGGAGATGTACAGGTCAAAAAGAGAGGATTGAAGGCCGGAAAGACAAAGAATGGAGGAAGGAAGTCAGTTGGACGACCCACCGGTCGACCAGCCACTTTAGAGAGGTGCTAAAAATAGCCAGACGACCACCCCACCAAAGCCGGTCGAGCCAAGAGGAGAAGCCGGTCAACCGGCTAGGTCTATAGGTAGTTCGTGAAAAGTTGATATAAAAGCCCGATTTTTAGACTAAAAGAGGGAATCTTTTTAACTTTTTTTTTTCTAGATAGGATCTAAACACACCCATTACACACACACTAAACCCTAGTCTTCACCCATATCACACACACTCTCTCACACATTTCATCACCTTGAATCAACAGAATTTAAGGGGTTTCAAACATTTTGGATTCAAGTTACTCAAGAGCTTTGTACGAGATTAGCTAGGATGAAAGGGAAGCTTCATAAACTCTCTTTCATTCTATCTCTTATTATGATTGAGTAAACTTGTTTAGGCTGATTCAACTTATCTAATGGGTTAGCTATATACTCTTATGATATGGGATTAAATGGCTGAATATATACATGTTTAATTTTCTTGTTCAAGTGGTTATTTTCTCATTCATGTCTAAGTGTTTGATTAAATCCCTAAATGAGTAACATGTGTATAAATTGAAGTCTATTTATTACTAAACACATCTAATCCATACTATAATCATGTCTATGTGTTTATATATGGATGCTATGAAGTGGGTAATGCGTATATTCATGTCTATGTGTGCATTTGCATGCCTAGTAGTGAATATGACTTCAATAACGAATATATGTCGGTTGTTAATTGCTTCTATTGTGTAATCCGAGCATGACGATGTTTGGTAGTTAAATAGATTCTTTTATTCATGAACACCTTGGCCAAGAACATATATAAATGTGCTATCAAGTCAAATCTCGCTGTAGTGACTGTAGAATGACAGTAAACAATTTAGGGCTAGCCTAAGCCGAGTCTCCTTTGGCTTTAAATCTAGCCAATAGGTTTCAGGATAGGTTTAGTCGACCTTAGTGACACTAGGTTTTGGCTTTAAATCCAGCCAATAATTTAGGTACTAGGGTAGGTTCATTCTAAGTCACCTAGGAAGCCAATTGGTCACTCTTAAGACCCTTGGTCATAAGGACCACGCTATAACTCTAGGAGGCGCCGCCTAGGGACGGACCTGCACAGAGTCCTAGGGGAAATTAAGACACTAATTTAGCAACTTAGTTAAGAGCAATTATGAAAGTAAGCCATCATTCTTTAATCTCATAGCATTTGAGTATAGAATGGCCCATTCATAAGTTGAAGTCACCCTAACCCCTTTCCATTTGTTAGTTCCTCTAGATTAACTTGTTTCCCACTTTCAATTCCCATAGTTTAGTTTAATTCATTTTAGTTAGAGCTCTCGACCATCAAAAATCCAAAATCCTAAAAAATAGATTGTTTAGGTTTCTTTTTTTGGCACACTCTAGAACGCACACGTAGAATCTATCTCCTAACATAGCCTCCCTGTGGAATCGACCCCGCACTTGCATACACTTTGCTACATCAATCCGTTCGTTTGCAAGTTTTTAGAGCTTGTACTCAACAGATGCATCAGCCTTGTTCCATAAGCTTACTGAATAAGGTCGGTCACTAGTCTTGTCAATCGGCCTGGGTTTGGTCTTGGCTTGAAGCCAAGTTTAAAGACCTAGGCTTAAGGGTACTTGGATAGGTGGCTGAGTGGTAGGTTAGGTGACTAGCCTAGAGTTTGACTATCTCTAGTAACATTCAGTTTCAAGCATTTTAAGTACAATTTTGTAATTCTCTTTGAATCTAAGGCAGTAACACAATGTGAAAACACTTCAAAGAGATTGTAAAGCCTTTTGGAAACATAGCAAGGGATTTTATAAGTAGTTTAAGTCTTTTTGGGATAAATTTGGCAATCAACATATATGTTATACCCAAGTTTAAATGTAGTGATAGAAGTATGCAACGCAATGAAATCTTGAGTGAGCTACAATAGACTACTCTAAGGCATTCACAAAAGAGCACACAAGTTGGTACCCCTTATGTCACCTCGTCTTCTATTTATGACTTCTCATCCTTCTTCTTCTATGTTGAACTCTTCTTATCTTAAATAACTTAATCCATTTTGAATGAATTCTTCAGGGCTCTTAATCATGGCTCAATTTCAAGACATCCAACCACTTAACTTGAGGATACGCTCAACAAGCTCAAAGTACAATTAGCAACACATTAACTATAATTTGCATCATCAAAATAATATAAAATCAATATTAACCAACAATCTCCCCCTTTTTGATGATGACAAGTTATTACTAGAGTCCAAAAATTTGACTCCCCTTAATCCAAGCACATATAAACATTTCAAGTACCAACCATAGGGAGTTTAACAAAGTTACACAAAGTTACTCCCCTTTTTAGCTTCCATTCATGCATATATAACTAAAATAAATTCATATCATTCATCCTATCAAAGCATCTCAAGACAACCAAGCATATAGCTTAGCATAAACATGTAATATAGCATTTAATATAGCATAGTATTTAATATAGCATCATATATCAAGCATCATATATCTTCTAGCATTTAACATGACATCATATATCTTCTCCCTTTTTGGCTATAGGATCGATAATATTACATGTGGTCTATTGTAGTCTATAATTTCAAAAATTCTGCCAAGAAAACATGCTAGGAAAAATAAAATAATCACATAACACACACAAGAACATGCTTAAGAACATATAGAACATAACTAGTATTTGTAAAAATATGCAATGCTAACCTCTTGAAGCGTGGGGCCTTTGATGAAGCTGTAACTGTCACGAGCTTTGTTATCACTTACGAACAAGGCCACTAAAAATTGTACTATAAGGTTGTCGCTATAAGCAGCTCCCTAGTCTTCTTCCCTATGATTAAAGAGACTTATCTTGAGAGAATAGCCTCTTGTGTAGGAAGAAACAAAGTAATGTGCTCTTCAAAATCTAGAGCAAAAACCACACAATAAGTGTGTATAATGTGTGCTAGTATTCTCTTGGCAAAATGTAAGAGATCAACGACAAAATTTTTTGGATGCTAGAAATGGTTTAAGGTCTTCCCTATTTATAGGAAATGTTTGGCACCTAAACCTTTTAAAATTTCCATGCGGGAAACTTTTTCCTAGAAGTAAATGTTTGCTGTATGTCATAGAAGTTACTTGCATAATTTGAATTCTTCTTGTAGCAACTTTCTAGCACATGTCTAGGAAGATTAGGCCAAGCCCATAATCCAAGCCCAACACATAGTCCATGATTCATGTGGAGGTCCAACCTCAATAAGAAACCATCTAAGCCTAATTAAGTTATCTTGGACTCTATAGAAAGCCAAACTCAATTCCAAGCTTTGGCTCAACAAGGATACTACCACAATATGGAATTTTCTCTTTTAAGATTACTCTCTCAAAGTCATTTCAACTAAGGAAGGGACCGAGAAGACACAATTAACCTTGGCTTCCAAAAATAATCAAAAATGTCCTTGCCCGATCTAGGCGACATAATAATTATTTTTAACTCTAATCTATTCCACCATAAGGTCAAAGTTAGACTCCAAGAATAATTGCTATTACCCAAAAGCTTATCACAAAAGAATGTGAACTTTGTCTTTGACCTACTAAATAATCAACCATAATGCCTCATTATGTATATCTACAACTATGGCCGGTCCTTTGGCCCGTGTACTATCGCCTCCTTAGTTGTATCATTTTCCATTGGGTTTCCTGTCCTATTGCCAACCATCCTTAGTCATGGAATCTCTTGATCTAGTGAGCAAGCCTCAAGCCATATGATAGATACACTTGTAAAGGTAGTATCACTAGATCTAGATTCAAATGATAAATTTGGACTATCCTAAAGAGGGCACATAGATTCCATATTGCATATGCATGTTCCAATTAACTAGAACTTATCACTCAATGCACAATGTTGTTGATCCTAATAAAGTAAGATCTTACACATAGTGAATCAAAGTACCAAACCCTAACTTCATTAGTTTATCCACATATGCTAAAAAATAAGAACAATGATATTTAGTAGCAGTGAGTATCTTGTTTTCTTTCTTTGATAGTACGTCTCTAGAAAACATACTCATAATAGTCTCGTCCAATACGTGACACACGTACAATCGAGAAATATCCATAAAGTCCTCCAATGACCTAGGTAGATCACCCTCAATGAGGAGACTTCCTCAATATAACCTTATCACAGTAAAGTGCCCAATACTACCATTCAGTTACGAACTCAATTTATGACGTGACTATATATAGACGTGCACCTACTGTGCGTCCAATCTTACTGCGCACCTATTAGTTCAAGTCAAGGGACCTTTATACATATATCAATAAAACATGCTAGAGATAATATGTAAGAAACTCATATTGCCATTTAACAAAATGATTATACATTGTTTAACATCCAAAATGTCATATACAAGTGAGCTTTTGGGCTACAAGTGAGCTTTTGGGCATATTAATCCTAACAATCTCCTACTTGTACTAAAGATCACTTCTACACAACCTAATATCCATAGACTCCAAATGTGGGGTAAACATTTTCTTTGGAAGAATCTTTATAAATGGGTCCACCAGGTTTTCCACTGAAACTATCTTTTCAACTACTACATCTTCTCTTTGGATAAATTCAAAGATCAAATGATATTTCCATTCAATGTATTTACCCTTTTTGTGATTCTCGAGATCTTTGCACTGTGAAACAACACCGTTGTTGTCACAATACAATGTTATCAGTCTATGAGCTACCGGTACAACCTCTAGGTCTAAAAGGAACTTTGTCAGCCATACTGCCTCTTTCGTAGCCTCAGATGCTGCTACATACTCAACCTCTGTTGTAGAGTTAGCAATACAATTTTGCTCCACACTTCTCCATGAAATAGCTCCTCCTGATAGAGCAAAAACATATCCAGAAGTAGACTTCCTAGAATCTCTATCGAACTGGAAATCCAAATCTATATAGGCTAATGGCATTAGATCATCCACACAGTATTCCAGCACATAATCCTTAGTCCGTTGCAAGAACTTGAATATATGCTTAACCACGACCCAATATGCCGGTCCAGGGTTTGACTGATATCTACTAACCATGTCAACAGCAATGTAAATATCTAGTCTAGTACATAACATGGTATACATGAGGCTTTCAACTACCAAAGCATAAGGAACTCGCTTCATGCTCTTTATTTCCTCAGGTGTTTTAGGACACTAATCTCGAGATAGATAAACTACATATTTAAAAGGTAATGAGGCCTTCTTAGAGTTTTGCATGTTAAACCTGACCCGTATCTTCTTAATAAATGATGCTTGAGATAGGGCCAGCCTTCTATTCTTACGATCTCGCATAAGCTTGATCCCTAGAACAAAACTAGCTTCTCCTAAATCCTTCATTTGAAATTGAGTAGAAAGCCAAAACTTGGTAGATGATAACATCCCCACATCACATCCAATTAGCAAGATATCATCCACATACAGAACTAGAACAGCTACAGCATTTCCATTACGCCTCTTATGTAAGCAAGGTTCATTAGTATTTTGATCAAAACCATAAGATTTAATTACACAATCAAATTTGATGTTCCATGCTCTAGATGCCTGCTTTAATCCATAAATGGACTTCTTTAGCTTACAAACCATATGTTCCTAGCCTTTAGCAATATATCCATCTAGTTATGTTGTGTAAATGGTCTCGTTAAGCTCTCCATAAGAATAGTTGTCTTGACATCCATTTGTCATATCTCGTAGTCATAATGACATGTGATGGCAAAAAGTGTCCTGATGGATTTAAGCATGGCTTGCTGGTGAGAAAGTTTCCTCATAATCGATCCCTTCTTTCTGAGTATAACCTTTCACCACCAACCTTGCTTTAAAGGTTTCAACTTTTCCATCAACTCCTCTTTTCCTATTGTAGACCCATTTGCACCATGTAGGTTTTACCTCTTTAGGTGCCACTGCGAGATCGCAAAATTTGTTAGAGTACATAGATTCTAACTCTAAATCCATTGCCTTATGCCATTGGTTAGCATCTATGTTGAAAATTGCTTCATCATAACTTATTGGATCTATCACCTAATTCTCTAAAGAAGTCTAAAAGAACTCTTCATAGTATCTATTAGGAGGCCTGGATATCTTTCCACTATGACGAGGATCTGATATGTTAAGTGTAATATGTTGTTCTTTTTCGTCCACAGTTACCACATGTGTTCTTAGAGATTCTTGTGAAATCTTCTCTAAAACAACTTCAGAATATGGTGTTTTCTGGATCATTTCATCATTCTCTAAGTATCTAACATGGGTGCTTATAAACACCTTTTGCTCCTTAGGATTATAAAAGGTCCCACCTCAATTTCCCTTAGGATAACCAATAAAATAGCACAACTCGGATCTTGGTTTCAACTTTGGAGCATTACTATTAAGTATATAAGCTAGACAACCCCAAATTTGGAGGTGAATTAAGTTAAGCTTACGCTCGGTCAACATTTCTTGTGGTGTCCTAGGAACTGATTTAGATGGTACCTAGTTCAAGATGTATGCTACTGTCTCAAGGGCATACCCCAAAAAGATAAAGGTAATGATGCATGACTCATCATTGACCTAACCATATCTATTAGGGTACGATTTCTTTTCTCTGCTACACCATTTTGCTGGGGTGACACTGGTAGATTTAGCTGAGACATAATTCCTTCTTGTATAAGATAGTCTTTGAACTCCCCTAAGAGGTATTCACCACCTTGATCAGACCAAAGTGCATTGGTATGCTTATCTAATTTTTGGTCCGCCTCAACCTTGAACTCCTTAAATTTCTCAAAGAATTCAGATTTGCATTGCATTAGATATACATATCCATATCTAAAGTAATCATTAGCGAAAGTAATGAAATACTCATAACCTCTTCATGATGTTTTGCTCATAGAACCACACACATCGGTATGAACCAATTTCAATACTTCTTTGGCCCTTTCTCCTTAAGAAGAATATGACCATTTTGTCATCTTCCCTTTGAGGCAAGAATCACATGGATATAGATCTTCGAGATCTAATATGCTAAGATATCTATCCTCAACTAATCTCTGAATTTGCTTTAAACTAATATGTCCTAAGTGTAGGTGCCAAAGATAAGTATCATTGGTCGAAGAAACCTATCTTTTCTGGGAATTAGTTCGTGCTATGTTAGGTAGTGAATTTGTAATAGGTTACATATAAAACAAGTTATCATCCATGCTACCGAAATAGATAATATTTCCATCTCTACTGATATCAACACCAGAATAGAAATTAATGCAAAAACCATCTAATATTAATTGCAAAATAGAAATAAAGTTTTTATGTACATCTGAAACATAATAAACATTGATAAAAAATAACTTCCTATTACATGAAAAATTTAAGCACATTCCTTCCACTATAGCAGCATTTACTTTTGGTCCATTACCTATCCTAAGAGCAAATTTCCCTTTAGCTAGTTCCTTCATTTCCTAAAACCAATGCAAAAGGTTGCAAATATGGTTAGTAGCTTCAGAGTCTACAATCCAAAACTCAATAGAATCAACCACTAAATAGGTTTCAATGCAGAACAAAAGAGGTATACCTATTTGGCCTTGTGCCAAGTACTTCAGGCAATTCTTTTTCCAACGCCCTTTTTGGCCACACTTAAAGCATTTGCCCTTGGGATTTTCACCATTTAACTATTTGCGTTGTTCACTATTTCTCTTCTTTTTCCCTCGACCATGTTTTTGCTTCCCTTTTCCTTTGAATCCCTTTGGGGTTAAGTCTGGAAGTGGATGCTTGAACTATGTTTACGTGGCTTTTATTTTTCATTATGGCTTTTGTAGCTAGGAGCTCTTTCATTAATTCCATCATATCCATGTTCATCTTGCCCATATTATAATTAATGTTGAACTGGGTGTAAGATGGTGGTAAAGTCTCCAAAATCATGTCTACCTTTGACTGTTCATCTATGTTTGCCCCTAGGATCTCAATAGTATTGAAGTAATCTATCATTTTGAGCATATGCCTCCTGACAGATGCTCCTTCTGTGATCCTTTGATTCATGATTTCTCTAAGAGCACCTTGTCTTATGGGCCTGCTCTTATCAGCAAACAATCGAGATAGTGAGGTCATGATTTCTATTGCAGTTTCCATATGATGATGCTTGCTCTATTAAATATCTGACATAAGCCATCATATAGCACTTGGCATACTATTGGCCTTTTGCCATTTTGCCTCAGCATCTTTCTGGGCTTCAGAAGAATTTGCCCTTGATGAGTTGTGATTTGGTGTGTGTTTGCATTGCCATTTACTTATATTTTAGAGGTGTTGAATGCTTATAATGATGCATTAGTGTAGTACTTTTGATAGGAATAGGCTTAAGCATAAACAAATGTGCATATTGAGTTTAAGAGATAAATTGCTACACTAATTGCTTGTTTTCAATGATTTAGGTGAACTCTGGGCTAAGACAAATATTGGACGATGAAAGGTGATGAAGATAGGACATGCACGGGTCTAAGAGAGAAGACTAAAGGCCGAAAAGACGAAAAATTGGATGAAGGAAGTCAGCCGGATGACCAAGGAAGAAGAGTCGGTCGACCTAGACGGTCGACCGGCCACTCTAGGAAGATCCATCGAAAAGCCGGACGACCCCCCTTCAAGAGCCGGTCGACCGGCTAGGTCGACCGGCCACTCCAAAGAGCCCTAGTAGAAAGCCGGTCGAGTACTCCAGAGGCCGGTCGACCGGCTATGCGCGAACCTATAAATAAAGCCCGATGCGGAGCAGAATTTTGAAGGAGCCACACACGCACTTCACACCTAAACCTCACACACACTTAACCCTATTCTCTAGCCACCTCACACATCTTTTTCACACACTTTTCATCAAGAACCAGGCTTGAGTTACAGGATTCAACAATCTTTTGGAGCAAATCTATTCAAAAGCTGCAGTCAAGATTAGCTAGGATGAAAGGGGAGTTTCGTTATATCTCTTTCATTCTATTTTCCATTATGCTTGAGTAGATTTGTATAGGGTGATTAAACTTATGTAATGGGTTGATTTTATACTCTTATCATATGGGATATGATGGCTGAATATATATATGTTTTGATTTGTCTTGTTTAATTGGGTGTTATTTCATTCATGTCTATGTGTTTGATAAAATGCCTAGATGAATAACATGTATATAAATTGAAGTTTGTTTGTTACTAAACACATCTAATCCATGTTATAGTCATGTCTATGTGTTTATATGTGGATGCTATGAAGTGGGTAGTGCTTTTATTCATGTCTATATGCGTATTAGCATGCCTAGTAACGAGCATAACTTCAATAGCGCATATTTCTGCACGCACTGGCAAGTGAAATCCTGCTGTAGTGACCTTAGAATGACGAAACATAATTTAGGGCTAGTCTAGGTCGAGTCTCCTTTGGCTTTAAATTCAACCAATAGGTTTCAGGATAGATTTAGTTGACCTTAGCAACACTAGGTCTTGGCTTTAAACCCAGCCAACGGTTTAGGTACTAAGGTAGGTTCATTCTAAGCCACCTAGGAAGTTAGTTAGTCACTCTTGAGGCCCTAGGTCATAAGGACCACGTCGTAGCTCTAGGAGACGTCGCCTAGGGACGGACCCGCACCGAGTCCTAGGGGGAAATCAGGACACTAATTAGCAACCTAGTTAAGAGCAATTATGAGAGTTAGCCATCATTCCTTAATCCCATAGCATTTGAGTATAGAATTACCCATTCATAAGCCAAAGTCACCCTAATCCCTTTCCAATTGTTAGTTTTCTCTTAATCAACTTGCGTTTCCATTTGTTTTTATTCATAGTTTAGTTTTATTTCATTTACATAGAGCTCCCGACAATCCAAAATCCAAAAGAAAAGAAATATATATAGTTTAGATCTTTCTCTTTGTCACTTTTAGGATACCAAGCATAGAATTCATTCACATCATTCACGCCTCCCTGTGGTTCGACACCTGCACTCGTATACACTATATTGCACATCCGTACGCTTGCGGGTCTTTTAAAGCTTGCACTCGAAAGAAGACATCAGCCCTTATAATAGGATAAGGAGTTGTTAGGATATACTTGTACTCTTCTACCGTGAGTACTATGTCCAAGTTTCATTCCCAGTCTATAAAATTCGGTCCAGTGAGCTTGTACTCTTTGAGAATTGTAGCCGATATACTAAACGAAGACATTTTTCTAGATATACAACAATATTATCATAATTATTTTATGAGTATGGAATTGATGCATCTATAACATGTATGCTATATTTGGAAATAAAACATACAAGTACTTTTACATCATTTGCCTTTCAGTAGATTAACCCTTAAACTACTCAATGTAACAGTGTCTCAATGTCCTCACAAGAACTCCACCAATGAGATGGCCAAACTTATGAATGTTCAGTTAAGCGCCACTACTTATTTGAATTGACAATTATCTGGATATGATCTAATTGAACAATTCAGTCACTATTTCGTTTGGCTTCTTAAATCTAATATCAAACTTTATCGATGGGATAACTGAACCTACCATTTAAGTTGAGTGTATACCTATTCCTTATGTTCATTCCCTGTAACATTCTTGATTTAAGCCCTCCAATGGGATAGTGACTTTAATCAATGTTGCGTGAGACGATCTTTAGTAAAGAATTCCACCAATAGGATGGCCAAACTCATTAGCACCCTTTTGAATAAACATTTTAAATTCACCTTGCTAAATCATGATAAAGTGTCATCCTCTGATGGGAAAGTTCATGACATTTACCATTAACGTGAATTGGATATGGAAAGTCGTGGGGTATTTCTAGTCCTCTCTCCTGCTCAATATTTTAACATAAGGGTTTTCTCTATTTTTGGTATTCTTGCTTTTTGTTTTATATCTAAACGCGTTTTGGATTTGCAAAACACTTTGATTTTTGCGAATTCCCTTTGTGTTACTAAAATATTGCAATACCATAATAGATTATTTACCTAAATCTGGGTGTATAGACCCTTAGGTTGTCATATTGTAAATCTCAAGTTAAGTTTTTCGTTTTTGTCATGAGATTGCATGGCATCTTTAGACATAATTGCTTAGAATTATCTTGTCTACACCAATCTTATTTAAATGAACTTAGCTATCTTTGAGAATTAACACATAGAATTGGCCAATTTTTAAATCCTAATAAGTGGACATATTTCTTGGTGGTAATCACGTCTATGCTTATGCAAATATGTTAAAACATATATCAATATGTTATAAATATTCACCAAAATACGTTGTCCCTCTTTGATGGCTCCCTACAATCTTCAATCCAAAAAACACAAAACAACAATCTTTGTTGCAACTTCTGCCAGAGCCGGTTTACTGCAAAGGAGGAGCCGGTCGACTTGTGAGCCTGACTGACTGAGACAGATTTACTCCTGTATGCTATTTTTCCTTGCTTCTCTCCTTGGTCTTTAAAGATTACAACAATAATATATTTTTCTATTGCTAATACAAGCTTACATTTATAAAAGAAACATTATAAGGATATCAAAACATCCTATGCTTCTTTTAAATGAAGCTACAAGCAATAACCATAAAGATATATACATAAAATGGCCTATGGCCAAGCTTTGTTGACCGTACACGAAACTCTATCACGCATACATACAAACCATCAAGGGATTTTATATCAGCTGTATATACAAGCATAAAACTACAAGTATATGCAACACAAGATTTCTTAATTTTGCCACTTACAAGATGACTAACATATTTATGTAAATATAATACTCTTTCATAGCTAAGCATGTTATGTGTGAACCTGGCTCTAATACCAATTGTAAGATCGATAATATTACATGTGGTCTATCTTAGTCTATATTTTCAAAAATTCTACCAAGAAAACATGTTAGGAAAAATAAAATAACCACATAACACACACAAGAACATGCTTAAGAACATATAGAACATAACTAGTATTTGCAAAAATATACAACGCTAACCTCTTGAAGCGTGGGTCCTTTGATGAAGCTATAACTGTCACGAGCTTTGTTCTCACTTACGAACAAGGCCACCAAAAATTTTACTATAAGGGTGTCACTATAAATAGCTCCCTGGTCTTCTTCCCTATGATTAAAGAGACTTATCTTTAGAGAATAGCCTCTTGTGTGGGAAGAAACAAAGTAACGTGCTCTTGAAAATCTAGAGCAAAAATCACACAGTAAGTATGTGCAATGTGTGGTAGTACTTTCTTGCCAAAATGGAAGAGATCAACGACAAAATTTTTTGGATGCTAGAAATGGTTTAAGGTCTTGCCTATTTATAGGAAAAGTTTGGCACCTGAACCTTATAAAATTTCCATGTGGGAAACTTTTTCCTAGTAGTAAATGTTTGCCACATGTCATAGAAGTTACTTGTACAATTTGAATTCATCTTATAGTAACTTTCTAGCACACGTCTTAGAAGGTTGGGCCAAACCCACAATCCAAGCCCAACACATAGTCCATAATCCATGTGGAGGCCCAAACCCAATAAGAAACCATCCAAGCCCAATTAGGTTATCCTGGACTCTAAAGAAAGCCCAAGCCCAGTTCCAAGCTTTGGCCCAATAAGGCTACTACCATAATATGAAATTTGCTCTTTCAAGATTACTCTCACAAAGTCTTTTTAACTAGGGAAGGGACCAAGAAGACACAATTAACCATGGCTTTCAAAAATAATAAAAAATGTCCTTACTTATTCCACCATAAGATCAAAGTTGCACTCCAAGAATAATTACTATTACCCTAAAGCTTATCACAAATGAATGTAAACTTTGTCTTTGACCTACTAAATAACCAACCATAATGCCCCTCTATGTATATCCACAACTAAGGCTGGTCCTTTGGCGTGTGTACTATCACCTTCTTAGTTGTATATTTTTCCGTTTGGTTTCTTGTCCTATTGCCAACCATCCTTGGTCATGGAATCTCTTGATCTAGAGAGCGACCCTCAAGCCATATGACCAATACACCCATAAAGGCAATATCATTAGATTTAGATTCGGATGATAAATTTGGACAATCCTAAAGGAGGCACATAGATTCCATATTGCATATGCATGTTCCAATTAACTAGAACTTAGCACTCGATACATAAGGCTGTTGATCCTAATAAAGTAAAGATCTCACCCATAGTGAATCAAAGTACCAAACCCTAAGTTCATTAGTTGATCCACATATACTCAAGATTAAGAGCAATGATCATTTAGTAGCAGTGAGTATCTTGTTTTCTTTCTTTGATAGTGCGTCTCTAGAAAGCACACTTACAATGGTCCTGTCCAATACGTGATGTACGTACTATCGAGACAAATCTGAAAGGTCCTCCAATGACCTACGTAGATCATTCTCAATGAGGAGAGTTGCTCAATATCACCTTATCCCAGTGGAGTGCCCAACACTACCATTTGGTTACGGACTCAATTTATGACATGACTAAATCTAGACTTGGACCTACCATGCGTCCAGCCTCACTGCGCACCTAAGTCATTAGTTCAAGTCAAGGGACCTTTATACATACGTCAATAAAACTTATTAGAGATAATATGTAAGAAACTCATAATGCCATTTAACAAAATGATTATACATTGTTTAACACCCAAAATATCATATACAAGTGAGCTCTAGGGCACATTAATCCAAACATTGGCATCATAAAAAACAAAGAAAGTATAAGGGACAAGATACATAAGCAACTCGAGGAATTTGAATAACAAAATACCGTAAAACCATCTGGATATCCAATAATCATCATACACAAGTTAAACTATGATGAAAATGAAAATGGAGTGAAGTGTAATTAGGTTTGTAATTGCTAAATGCTAAAATAAGTGCAATGTTTTTCAAAATGGTGGCGCCCTTAAGAATCAAGCGCCGCGATTCTTAAAATACTTTGCCAAATCGGACTTCATCTCTTCTTATGAATTATCAAGCTTTCCCAATCTCGTGTTCATTTGACCCAAAGTGTTATTAGTCTTTTCCCAATTCTTGGGCATCTACTCCATGCTAGTGTTTAAAGTTTACATTTAGGATATAATTTGAGCAAGTATAGATGGCTCATCTGCTTAAGTACTGGAACTTTCTTCTTGTGTTGTTGTACTCAAGCCTGCTCCTTTATGCATCTCCTCTCTCTTAATCTGTTCAATATGCTAAGTCTCTAGAAATGTAATCATGGCCCTTCTAATCTTCTCTTGAGTGAAGTACATCCTAGCATCATGCTTGTCAATAGGCTCATCAATATGAACTCCCTGTTGCTCAACTCGTTCATCCTTTTTCATGGCGCCCATAACAACTTGCACTTCATCTCTTTGAGATGCCACAGGACCTATAAGCGGATTAGAGAAAGTAGTCCCATTCCTTGTCCACTGCCTAATCAAGTTCTTGATATTGGGATCTAATTTCCCATATTGTGCCTTCTCAAATGGTTCTCCATTATACCAATATATTCCATTTGGTTAATGTAAGGTGATACGCTATTTGAGTAGCACAAGCCTAAAGAGCCCGCAAGCGTACAGGTCGTGTGTAGCATAGTGTGAGCGAGTGTGGGGTCGAATCCATGGGAAGGCCTAACGTAAGTAGTGTTCTAAGCTAAGCGTGTCCAAAAGTGCTACGTGTTGGGACCTAAACTACACTCTTTTTGGGGATTCTTGGTTTAAAGGGAGCTCGGAAAAGTAAAGCTAAACTAAGGACAAAGAAATAAAAGATTTATGTGTGCGAAGGGGGAATCAAGTGATCTAAGGGGATTCAAATGTCGAAAATGGGGGACTAAGGTGATTACTTCTTATTTATGGTGATTACTACGTCTTTCTCGGGTTACATGATGGATTATACTAAGTGCTCTAATCTAGACCTATAATTAGCCTCCTAATTGATACCCTAAGCCTCAATGCGGGTCTGTCCCTCGGTGGCGATGCCGAGCAGTACGGCGTGGTCTTTATGACTTAGGAATTAAGGCTAGCCAATAAGATTCTAGGTGAGTGTAGATCGATCTAACCCTAGCACTTAGTCCTCTAATTAGTTCCCCAATTTGGCCCTAGGACTCGGTGCGAGTCCGTCCCTAAGCTTCACCCCACTTAGAGCTACGGTGTGGTCCTTATGAACCTAGGGTGTTAGGGTGGACTAACTAGCCTTCCTAAGTGAACTAAGGTCAACTAAACCTATCCGGACTCCTATTGGTTGGATTTAAAGCCAAAGGGGACTCAACCTAGACTAGTTACTAATCTTGTACCATCGATCGCATCACAATAGTAGATATTAATGTTTAGGACAAAGCAAACACATCTAGGGCATGGCATTTGAGAATAATTCAGAATATTCTACTACTAAATACATAGACATGCTTAGATTACACCAATTTAAGCTATAGCACCAGACATGTATGCAATAGAAGCTATTCATGCTATTAAGTCTGTAAACACACATATAGACATGTATATAAACATACCCATTTCATGTAATCATCACACAAACACATAGACATGCTAGCATAATCATTCAGAGATGGTTAATAGCATAATAGACTTCAATATACATATGCTACATCATTAAGGCATTTCAACAAACACATAGACATGTATGTAAAATAGCCTTTGAAGCCCTAAGCATAAAGCATATATACATAAATCCATCAAGTTACCATTAATAAAAAGTAGTAATCAATCCATAAATACAAGAATAATCACCCTACATAGCTTTAATCAAACATAATTAGACTTAGAATAAAAGAGAGATACCCTCTATCCATAGCCAAGCTTCACAATCCATGAGCTATGCCCTAAATCCTAGTGTTTGATCCTCTTGGATCCTTGATTCCAAGTGTTAAAAGTGTTTAAAAATAAGTATGCGAGCTAATTTTTTTTGGTGGATTTTGGGTTTTGGGAAATGGGTGTTTGATTTGTGTGTCGTTCTCCTTAAAAAAGGGCTAAAAAGTGGCTTAAATAGAGCTTTTAGCACGTCCAGCCAGGGACCCAACCGATCGTCCGGCTTTGGGGCTAAGTCATTCGGCTAAAATTTGCCTAGATTCTGATCCGGCACAGGAGGTTGATCGGTCTTGACAGTAAAATGTCCATATCTTGCTTGTTTTGGCTCCGATTCGCGCATCATTTCTTTCATGGCTTCGTATCGTTGTGAGGGATCTTCCAAGCCATCTTTTGTACCCTAAAATATGTCCAAAATTTGTCCATGTCTTTTTTTTGGTTGCAAGCTCCGAATTTCGCTCACGTTGCGCTTGGTTTCTCCTCGATCGCTCCTTCTTTTGCCCGGCCATTTCCAAATGCACTTTTCTTCATTCCTTTATGTCCAAAACACCCTTAGATTTGTTCCACACACCAAGCACCCTCAATCAAACTCTAATTATCTCTCCAAATCATACCTAAAACAAGTAATAAATGCGCATCAGTGGAGCATTTAAGTCTTAACTTCAACTATGAACATGTAAACTCTAATATGCACAAGTGTGACCTAAATGCTATACTAATACACCAAATTAAACTCAAAACACCTCAAAGCAAGTATATACATACAATACATAAACACACAAAACAAACAAATCAACACCCCCAAACCTTCTCCTTGCTTGTCCCCAAGCAAGCCTAAACCTAAGTTTACCTCTAAAGTCGATACAAAGGGTTGTCTAAGAAATTGACTCGCTATCATGGTTAGCCTCAGAAGCATAAAGGGGGCATTCCTAATGTAGAGAGATCCTCAAGTCTCTTTGAATCCTCCCTCTACTTATAAAGGGCCTTGAACCTCGTGGGAAGTTCCCAAGTAACCAAACCACCACAAGCCTAAGATTTTAACGCACGCACTCGGGATGTTGAGATTTCATACCCCCCAACTAACATGGCCTCCCCAACATTCACAAAGCCTCAAAGACAAGAAAAAAGTGAATATACATAAACAATGGCTTATAAAAAGCCTTATTCACATATCTACATAGAAGATAGCTTGTGCTAAGTTGACATTTAAGTTGACATTGTGTCACTTATGCACTTATTCACAAAACTTTTTGGTGCCTTTGGCTTTTTCTCTTTTTCACTTTCTTTTTTTTTATATATTTTTGCACCTTTTTGCCTTTTTTTAATTTTTTTGGATTTTTCATGCTTTGTATTGTATTCACATAAAAAGAAAAGAAAAAGAAAGGCTTTGACAAATCAAAATGAACCAATCAAGGAAAGGCACTTATATCAACAATCCTTTTTCAACACTCTTTCCTACCAGGCTATGGAGTGGCTAAGGAGTCATGTTGAATGTCTTTACTCCCCACAAATTTCAAGGGCATCCCCTCTAAGACCCGATTTTCAATCCACTCCATTCACTTCCCCACAATGCAACTTATATTCACCAATCAATTAAATCAATCACAAAAGCCAATGCTCCAATCAACCAAGAGACAAACGACTCTACATGCATCAAAATAGAAAAATTTTCACCATTTTAAGCACCTAATGCAATCTACCCTAAGTAAGATATATAACAATAAAACCAAACTCCCACACCCCCAAACCTAAACTTTGCTTGTCCTTAAGCAAATAGAACAATACCACTTAACAAGCAAATCGGCAATACAAAGCAAGTTTAAAAACATGAGTCTAGTTTACATCAACCAAGAGACAAACGACTCTACATACATCAAAATAGAAAATTTTTCACCATTTTAAGCACCTAATGCAATCTACCCTAAGTAAGACATATAACAATAAAACCAAACTCCCACACCCCCAAACCTAAACTTTGCTTGTCCTTAAGCAAATAGAACAATACCACTTAACAAGCAAATTGGCAATACAAAGCAAGTTTAAAAACATGAGTCTAGTTCACATCTTCAGGTTCCACCTCAGCAGCGACCCCGTCCTCAATATCCCTCAGGTTTTTATCATGTGAATCAGCCCCATCTCACTAGTGCTCCTCAACCTCAAGCTTTACCTACTCCCTCTAGTAGCCAGACTCCTAGTAATGATGTGATGAAATTAATGCAGTTTATTCAGAATTAGCAACAGGCATTAGCTAGTCAGCAGTAGGAGTTAGCTGACAATAGGCAAAAGATGGCTAGCTATAGGCAATAGATGGCTAGGTTTGAGACACAGTTAGGACAGATTGCTACACAGTTGAGTGCTAGAGACCCCGGGAAATTGCCTTCTCAACCGAAGGTGAACCCTAGAGTCCAGTCCTATTCCTTCATCGATAACACTTATCCCCCTCAGGCCCAGGCTAAGGCCATCACCACTCTTAGGAGTGGTTGGGTAGTGGATAATAGGGTAGGAGTTGACTTTGCAGTACCTGTACCTAGTGGTCCTTTCGAGTCTAGAGCACCACATTGTAGCCTTGTTGAGGGAAATTCTAAAGAAGGTCCAGTTGAGAGAGATGAGCCCATTAGAGACCATGGAGAGAGTAGTACTTCCCGCCCACATCAAGAGGGAAAGGAGCCCATTGATAATTCCCATGTGTCTAGAGGTGTTGAGCCTAGAGTTCCCTTTCCATCTACCTTAGAGAGGCCTACACCTAGTGAGGATTCTAGGTTTTTCAAGGTTTTAGAGCATCTTAAAGACCTTAAGGTCAATCCTCCTTTGATATATGCAATCCTTCCCATCCCTTCCTATTCTCAGTTCTTTAAGGATCTTTGTACAAGGAAATGTAGGTCATCGAACATTCCTAAGAAGGTAAGGTTTACGAAGAAAGTAAGTAGTATTTGTACTTCGAGCCTTCCACCCAAGATAAGTGACCCCAGAGCCTTCACCATTCCTTGTAGGATCCGTGAGACCCAGATTGATCATGCCTTGTTAGATTTAGGATCTAGTGTGAATCTCATTCCCTACTTTGTCTATCAACAGCCAGGTCTAGGTGAGTTGTCTCCTACACATGTTACTCTTCAGCTAGCTGATAGGGCTGAGCGTAGACCTAGGGGTGTGATAGAGGATGTTATGGTCTAGGTAGGTGAGTTTGTGTACCCTGTTGACTTCATAGTGTTAGATATGGATTCGACACATAACTCTAGACATTCTACACCCATTCTTCTAGGTTGCCCCTTCCTGGCCACTGCAGATGCTATTATCCATTGTCGGTCGGGGTTACTAGAGATGAAATTTAGGAATTTAAGGTCCACCATGAAGGTTGCCAAGGCGGTGAATAGAGCTAGTATAGAAAGAGAGGACGGAGAGGAGTTCTTTAGGGTGGATGTGATTGATTCTTGTGTTGAGGATCTTATAGAGAAGACTATGACCAATGGAGAAGAATTGAGGAAATTTGAGGAATTGATGTCTAGTTTTGATTTGGAGACGTTAGAGCGGAAATGTGTAGCTTCTACTTCCTTGATTGAGAGCCATTTCACTAATAAGTCACTTGCGGTTAATCATTCTAGTCTCATTTCTAGTGATGTCCCCATTGATGATGTTGAGGTTAAGTCCCCCTTGGTTGAGCCTAGCCCTTTTTTAGAAACCCCTTCCCGATCATTTGAAGTATGCATTCCTAGGCCCTAGTGAGACCCTTCTAGTCATCATAGCTTCTGATCTTTCTAGTGAACATGAGGAGTGTCTCTTAGAGATTCTTAGGAAACATAAGAAGGCTATAGGGTGGAAAATTGATGATTTGAGAGGTATAGACCCTTTGGTTTGCATGCATCGTATTCACCTTGAGGATAGGGCCATTCCTTCTAAAGAAGGCCAAACCCACACATAAGTAAAATAGTTAAGAAAGAGATCATTAAGCTTTTAGTTGCAGGCATTATTTATCTGATCTCCGATAGTGAGTGGGTTAGCCAGGTTCAAGTCGTCCTTATGAAGTCCAGGATCATGGTTGTTGAGAATGAGAGAGGAGAGCTTATCTCTACTCCCACGGGTTGGAGAGTTTGTATTGATTATAGGAAGCTCAACTCCAAAACTAGGAAAGATCATTTCCCATTGCCTTTTCTAGATCAGATCTTAGATAGAGTAGCTAGGCATAGCTATTATTGTTTTCTAGATGGCTATTCGGGTTATAATCAGATCCCCGTACTTTCCAAGGACCAGGAGAAGACCACCTTTACTTGTCTCTATGGTGCTTTTGTTTATAGGAGAATGCCCTTCGGTCTTTGTAATGCCCCAGCGACTTTTCAGAGATGTATGATGGCCATTTTTAATTACATGATTAAGAGGCATTTAGAGATTTTCATGGATGATTTCTCAGTCTTTGGAGATAGCTTTGATGAGTGCTTGAGTCATCTCTCTTTAGTTTTAGACTAATGTATGAAGAAGAATCTAGTGTTGAGTTTGGAGAAATCCCACTTCATGGTGCAACGAGGGATAGTGTTGGGTAATGTTGTCTCATCTAGTGGAATTCAAGTTGGCCTGGGTAAGGTAGAATTGATTGAAAAGTTACCTGTCCCTAAGTGTGTCAAGGACGTTAGATCTTTCTAGGGCATGCAGGATTCCACCATAGGTTCATTAAGGATTTTAGTCACATTGCACGTCCCTTGTCTGGGCTCCTAGCACAAGATGTCCTTTTTGACTTTGATGATGAATGTGTTAGAGCTTTCAATAGGCTTAAATCCTTATTGTCTACATCCCCAATTATCCAGCCACCTAATTACATTCTCCTATTTGAGGTTATGTGTGATGCATCAGATTATGCGATAAAAGCTGTTTTAGGTCAAAGGAAGGATAAGTTGCCCCATGTTGTGTACTATGCTAGTAAGACTCTTGATGAAGCATAAAAGAACTATACCACTACGGAAAAAGAGCTTCTAGTAATAGTCTTCTCCCTTGACAAGTTTAGGTCATACATCCTAGGATCCAAGGTGATTGTCTACACCGATCATGCGGCATTGAAGTATTTGTTGTCTAAGAAAGAGTCTAAACCCCGTTTGATTAGGTGGTTGCTCCTCCTTCAAGAGTTTGACATCGAAATTTGGGATAAGAAGGGTAGAGAAAATTTAGTTGCGGATCATCTTTCCCGTATTGTTAGTGAGTCTTCTACTGAACCATCTCTTTTTCATGATTCATTCGCCGATGAGCAATTGTTTTCCGTCTCTCATCACACACCTTGATTTGCTCGTATTGTCAATTATCTTGCCAGAGGGCGCTTTCCTTCCTATTGGGAGAATTGAGAAAAAGATAGGTTCCTAGCACAAGTTAGAGATTTCTTTTGGGAGGATCCTTATCTTTTTAAAGCATGTACAGATCAAATGATTCGTCGGTGTGTTCCCGAGGACGAGTTTGAGAGCATTTTGAGCATGTGTCATGATAAAGGGTGTAAGGGTCATTTTAGTGGGAAGAAGACCGCCGCAAAGTTCTTGCAATGTGGACTATTTTGGCCTACTCTCTTTAGGGATGCCCAAGAGTATTGTAAGAAGTGTTTTAGATGTCAACAATCCGGGCCCATCTCTAGGAGAAATATGATGCCTTTATCCCTTATTCTTCCTTATAAGTTATTTGATGTTTGGGGTATAGATTTCATGGGTCCATTTCCACCTTCCTTTGGGTACCAATACATTTTAGTGGTCATTGATTATGTGTCCAAAATGGGTTGAAGTAATTCCCACACGCACTAATAACCATAGGGTAGTGGTTAAGTTCATTAAGGAGAACATTTTCTCTAGATTTAAAGTTCCCAGGGTCTTGATTAGTAATGGGGGTTTGCATTTTCGCCATTGGACTTTAAAGGCCTTGTTGAGAAGATATTCGGTCACCCATAAGGTTGCCACTCCGTATCACCCGCAAACGAGTGGACAGGTAGAAGTGTCCAATAGAGAGATCAAGTACATCTTAGAGAAAACGGTGAGGCCCGATAGGAGAGATTGGTCTATTAGGCTAAATGATGCTTTGTGGGCTTACCGTGCTACCTTTAAGACTCCCATTGGTATGTCCTATACAGATTGGTTTATAGGAAAGCTTGTCACTTACCGGTACTTGAGCATAGAGCTTATTAGGCCATTAAGGCCTTAAATTTTGATTTGGCAAGATTGGGTAAGAAAAGGACGCTAGACCTAGCGGAATTGGAAGAGCTCAGATTTGTGGCGTATAAGAATGCCAAGCTTTATAAGGATAGGATGAAGAGAATTGATGATAAACACATTATTAACAAATCATTCTCTCCCTCCGATAAAGTTTGGTTGTTTAACTCACGATTGAAACTCTTTCAAGTAAGCTTAAGACAAGATGGGATGGTCCATATAAGGTGCTAAATGCTTATCGTTCCAGTGTAGTCAAGATTAAAGACTTGAAAGATGGCCGAGAGTTGACGGTGAATGGGCAACGCCTGAAGCATGCATATGATCTGAGCATGGCTCGTGTGGAGGTTTTAATGCTTCAGGATCCCATCTATGGAAGTTGAAGATGATTTGGTGTTTGCCCAACTGATGACATGGTGGTTAGCACTACTAGGAGGCAACCTAGGTTCAATTTTGTAATTTTGCATTTGTTTCACTTTCTTTCCTTTTTATCTTCTTTCTTTTTCTTTCACTCACATCAAAGTGTTGCCGACCCTTTGTCTCATAAGATACACCATTGCTTATTATTTCACATGCCAATGCAAGCATGCATAGGCAATGCTACTAATCTTGTTTTTCTTATATGTGCCTGTGAATTGTGAGTCGCAGGATTAGTAGTATGATGATCTATCAATGGCATGGAAAGCTTTGAAGAAAATGCAAGGTTGTATCTATCCTTTCTCCACTTGTTACCCATATTTTTACCCCATCCCCACCACCCTTACTTGCTTCGTAACAACAATTTGCTTGTTTTTGTGTTTTGATCTATTTGCTTGAGGACAAGCAAAGTTTAGGTTTGGGGGTGTAGGAGTTTGGTTTTCTTATTATATATCTTACTTAGGGTAGATTGTATTATGCGCTTAAAAATGGTGAAAATTTTTCAATTTTGATGCATGTAAAGTCATTTATTTCTTTGTTGATCATTGTGTTGGCTATTGTGATTGACTCTATTGATTTATGAAGATGAGATACATTGTGGGGAAATGAATAGAATGGTTTGAAAACTAAGTCTTGGAGGGGATGCCCTCCAAAGTTGTGAGGAGTGAAGACCTTTAAGAATAACTCATGTGGCCACCCCATAGCTTGGTAGGAAAGAGTGTTGGAAAACGGTTGTTGATGTGAGTGCCCCTTCCTTGATTCGTTCTTTTTGATATGCCTAAGCCTTTCTTTTTCTTTCTTTTTGTGAACATAGTACAAAGCATGAAAAATCCAAAAAATTTGAAAAAGGAAAAAATGGTGCAAAAATATTGAAAAAAAATGAAGTGAAAAAAGAAGAGAGAAAAAAAAACCAAAGGTAACAAAATGTTAGTGAATAAGTGCATAAGTGACTCAATGTCAACTTACCACAAGTCATCATCTTTGTAGATACATGAATAAGGCTTTTAATAAGCCATTGTGTTTGTATATTCTCTCTTCTTGTCTTTAAGGCTTGGTGCATATTGGGGAGGCCGTGTTAGCTGACGGAGCACGAAATATCAACATCCCAAGTGCGTGAGTTAGAATCCTAGGCTTGTGGTGAATTGGCTACTTGGGAAATTCCCACGAAGAACGAGACCTCTTATGAGTAGAGGAAGGATCCAAAGTGATTTGGAGATCTCTCCACAATAGGAATACCCCCTTCATGCTTCTTAAACTAACCTTAATAGCGAGTCAATCCTTTAGGCAATCCATTGTATCAGCTTTAGAAATAAATTTAAGATTGGGTTTGCTTTAAGACAAGCAAGGAGAAGGTCTAAGGGTGTTGATGTGTTGTGTTTTTGTGTGTTTTTGCATTGTAATTTACCTATGTTTAAGAGGTATTAAGTGCTCAAAAAAATGCATTAGTATAGTACTTTTGATAAGAATAGGATTAAGCATAAACAAATGTACATATTGAGTTTAAGACACAAATTGCTACACTAATTGCTCGTTTTCAATGATTTAGGTAAACTTTGAGTTGAGATCGAGATTGAATGATGATAGGTGATGAAGATAGGAGATGTACAGGTCAAAACGAGAAGATAAGAGGTCAGAAAGATAAAGAATGGAGGAAAGAAGTCAGCCGGACGACCAAGAAGAAGGAGCCGGTCGACTGGCCACTCCAGAGAGGTGCTGAAAATAGCCAGACGACCACCCCTCCAGAGCCAATTGACCGGCTAGGTCAACCGGCCAGTCCAAATAGCACCATCAAAAAGCCGATCAAGCTACGAGAAGAAACTGGTCTACCGACGACAGTGCGCTAAAAACATATAAATAGGGCTGAATTCTGCCGAAAAGGAGGGGTGACTTTTTTGAAGATCAACACACAATTCACACCTAAAAATTTTCACACACTTAACCCTATATTCCACCCACCTCACACACACTATATCACACATTCCTCACTAAGAACCAAGCTTGATTTGGAGGGTCCAAACATTTGGAATCAAGTTTGCTCAAAAGCTTTGTACATGATTAGCTAGGATGAAAGGAAAGCTTCATAATCTCTCTTTCATTCTATTTCCTATTATGATTGAGTAGATTTGTGTAGGGTGATTTAACTTATGTAATGGGTTAACTATATACTCTTATGATATGGGTTGTGATGGCTGAATATATACATGTTTTGATTTTCTTGTTCAAATGGTTATTTTCTCATTCATGTCTAAGTGTTTGATAAAATGCCTAGATGAGTAACATGTGTATAAATTAAAGTTATTTGTTACTAAACACATCTAATCCATGCTATAATCATGTCTATGTGTTTATATGTGATGCTTTGAAGTGGGTAATGCTTATATTCATGTGTATATGCATATTTGCATGCCTAGTAATGAATATAACTTCAATAACGCATACATGTTGGTTGTTAATTGCTTCTAATGGTGTGAACCGAGCATGACAATGTTTGGTAGTTGAATAGGTCCCATTATTCACGAACACCTTGGCCATGAACATGTATGAATGCGGTAGCAAGTCAAATCCCGCTGTAGTAACCTTAGAATGACAGCATGTAACTTAGTGCTAGCCTAGACCGAGTCTCCTTTGGTTTTAAATCCAGCCAATAGGTTTCAAAATAGGTTTAGTCGACCTTAGCAACACTAGGTCTTGGCTTTAAATCTAGCCAATGGTTTAGGTACTAAGGCAGGTTCATTCTAACTCACCTAGGAAGTTAATTAGTCACTCTTAAGGCCTTAGGTCATAAGGACCATGCCATAGCTCTAGGAGGCGCCGCCTAGGGACGGACCCGCACCGAGTCCTAGGAGGAAATTACGACACTAACTAGCAACCTAGTCAAGAGCAATCACCATAGTAAGCCATCATCCTTTAATCCCATAGCATTTGAGTATAGAATAACCCATTCATAAGTCGAAGTCACCCTAATCCCTTCTCAATTGTTAGTTCCCTCTTGATCAATTTATTTTCCCCATTTTCCATATTCATAGTGTAGTTTTATTTTCTTTAGCTAGAGCTCCCTATAATCCAAAATCCCAAAAATATGTCTAGTTTAGGTATTCTTTTTCGGCACTTTCTAGAGCACCAAGCATAGATTTCACCCACATTATTCACGCCTCCTGGTGGCTCGACACCCGTATTTGTTCACACTATATTGCACGATTCGTATGCTTGTGGGTCTTTTAGAGCTTGCACTCGAAGGACACATCAAGTTCTTGAAGAACTTGATATGCTATTTGAGTAGCACAAGCCTAAATAGCTCGTAAGCACACAGGTCGTGTGTAGGATAGTGTGGGCTAGTGCGGGGTCGAATCCACGAGGAGGCTTAACATGAGTAGTGTTCTAAGCGAAGCGTGTCCTAAAGTGCTACGTGTTGAGACCTAAACTACAATTTTTTTGGGGCTTTTTGTTTTAAAGGGAGCTTGGAGAAGTAAAGCTAAACTAAGGACAAAGAAATAAATGATTTATATGTGCGAAGGGGGAATTAAGTGATCTAAGGGGATTCAAACATTGAAAATAGGGGCCTAAGGTGATTACGTCTTGTTTATGGTTATTACTACGTCTTTCTAGGGTTACTTGATGGATTATACTAAGTGCTCTAATCTAGACCTACAATTAGCCTTCTAATTGGTGCCCTAAGCCTTAGTGCGGGTCCGTCCCTAGGTGGCGATGCCTAGCAATACGGCGTGGTCTTTATAACTTAGGAATTAGGGCTAGCTAATAAGATTCTAGGTAAGTGTAGATCGATCTAACCCCAGCACTTAGTACTCTAATTAGTTCGCCAATCTGGCCCTAGGAGTCAGTGCGAGTCTGTCCCTAAGCTTCACCCCACTTAGAGCTATGGCGCGGTCCTTGTGAACCTAGGGTGTTAGGGTGGACTAACTAGCCTTCCTAAGTGAACTAAGGTCAAAAACCTATCCAGACTCCTATTGGCTGAATTTAAAGCCAAAGGGAACTCGACCTAGGCCAGCCCTAAATTACATGCCGTCATTCTAAGGTCACTACAGCGGGATTTGACTTGCTAATGCATTCATACATATGTTCATGGCCAAGGTGTTCGTGAATATTCAACTACCAAACATCGTCATGCTCGGTTCACACCATTCAGCTTTGGGGCTAAATCATCTGGCTAAATTTGGCCCAGATTCTAATCCGACCGGTTGACCTCAGCCGGTCGACCGGCCTTGACAAGAGATCGGCCGGTCTTGACAGTAAAATGTCCATCTCTTGTTCGTTTTGACTCCGATTCACGCACCATTTTTTTCATGGCTTCATATCGTTCTGAGGGATCTCCCAAGCTATATTTTGAACCCTAAAACATGTCAAAAAAATTTTCATGTCGTTTTTAGGTTGCAAGCTCTGAATTTGGCTTACGTTGTGCTTGGTTTCACCTCGGTCACTCCTTCTTTCACCCGGCCACTTCCAAATGCATTTTTCTTCATTCCTTTATGTCCAAAACACCCTTATCTTTGTTCCACACACCAAGAACCCTCAATTAAACTCTAATTATCTCTCCAAATAATACCTCAAACAAGCAATAAACGCGCATTATTGTAGCATTTAAGTCTTAACCTCAACTATGACATGTAAACCCTATTATGCACAAATATGACCTAGATGCTATACTGATACACCAAATGAAGCACAAAACACCTCAGAACAAGCATATACATATAATACATAAGCACACACAAAACAAACACATCAATTTTCTTTGTGTACTTAGTTTTTTCTATGTTAGAATAGATCTTTTATGGGTGATTAAGGCTTGTATTATAGGCTGATTGAGTACTACTTTGCTATGAGATTTTGATGTTTTAATATATATGTTTGCTCTTAATGCTTCCATGGCTACTTATATACATGTCTATGTGTTTATTGATATGCCTAAGTGAAAGAACATATATTTAGAGGCTTGATTGCTATTTAGCACTTTTAAATCATTATATGAGCATGTCTAGGTGTTTATGTAGTGATTCCATGAAGTGGGCCTTGTAGCTATGCATATCTATGTGTGTTTTTACATACCTTAACAACAATTTTAGATTCGATGACATAAATGTTGGATTCTAATGCGTAAATTGGAATGACCTAAATATGTCTAAGTATTTAGGACTAGAATATGCTTTTTATTCATTTGTATCATGCTCTAGAACATGTATGATGTGCTTCATTGTTAAATCCTGCTTGCGTGATGCTATGATTGGTGGTGCTTCACTAGTAATTAGACCTAGTTTAGTCTCTTTTGGCTTTAAACCCAGCCAGTAGGTGTCGAGCTAGCTTAATTGATCTTAGGAAGCTTAGTTCTTGGCTTTAAACCCAGCCAATGAGTTAGAACCTAGGGTAAGACCAATTATCATCACCTAGGAACGTAATTAGCTAATCCGTGCCCTAGTTCATAAGGACCATGCTATATTTCTAGGTAGCTAGCACCTAGGGATAGACCTGTACCGAGTCTAGGGATTGTAGGAGAGGTTGATTAGATTCCTAGCTTAGAGCACCCTTCTTAGAAAAAACCATCAAAGGTAGTCCCATAGCAAAGTTAGTACCCAAATCACCTATAGTTAAGCAGATTTCACCCATTGCCTTATTTCTTGGGTTAATTCCCTTTTTACTTGCTTGTTTTCTCTTACCTTTATTTTATTTTGTTTAGAATAGTTTAATTGACTTTGAGCTCCCTTCACATCTAAAACAACCAAAAAGAATTCTTAGTTTAGCTTGTTTTCTTTCTAGCTTTCTAAGACACACACTTAGCTTTCATTCCCCATTTCCTGCCTCCCTCAGGGATCGACCCTGCTTTTGTATATTAGACTACATGACCTGTGTACTTGCAGGCTTTTAATTAAGGCTTGTATACTAGACTATAGGTGTACGGATCGTGCAATATAGTGTGCATAAGTAGGGGTGTCGAACCACAAGGAGGCGTGAATAATGTGGGTGAACTCTATGCTTGGTGCTCTAGAAAGTGTTGAAAAAGAAGACCTAAACTAGACATATTTTTGGGATTTTGGATTATCAGGAGCTCTAGGTAAAGAAAATAAAACTACACTATGAATATGGAAAATAGGGAAAATAAGTTGATCAAGAGGGAACTAACAATTGAGAAGGGATTAGGGTGACTTCGACTTATGAATGGGTTATTCCATACTCAAATGTTATGGGATTAAAGGATGATGGCTTACTATGGTGATTGCTCTTGACTAGGTTGCTAGTTAGTGTCCTAATTTTCCCTTAGGACTCGGTGCAGGTTTGTCCCTAGGTGGCGCCTTCTAGAGCTATGGCGTGGTCCTTATGACCAGGGCCTTAAGTGTGACTAACTAACTTCCTAGGTGACTTAGAATGAACCTACTTTAGTACCTAAACCATTGGTTGGATTTAAAGCCAAGACCTAGTGTTGCTAAGGTCGACTAAACCTATCCTGAAAACTATTGGCTGGATTTAAAGCCAAAGGAGACTCGGTCTAGGCTAGCCTTAAATTACATGCCGTCATTCTAAGGTCACTACAGCGGGATTTGACTTGCTAGCGCATTCATACATGTTCATGGCCAAGGTGTTCATGAATAATGGGACCTATTCAACTATCAAACATCGTCATGCTCGGTTCACACCATTAGAAGCAATTAACAACCAACATGTATACGTTATTGAAGTTATATTCATTACTAGGCATGCAAAAAATACATATAGACATGAATATAAGTATTACCCACTTCAAAGCATCCACATATAAACACATAGACATGATTATAACATGGATTAGATGTGTTTAGTAGCAAATAAACTTCAATTTATACACATGTTACTTATCTAGGCATTTTATCAAACACTTAGACATGAATGAGAAAATAACCATTTGAACAAGAAAATCAAAACATGTATATATTCAGCCGTCACATCCCATATCATAAGAGTATATAGTTAGCCCATTACATAAGTTAAATCACCCTACACAAATCTACTCAATCATAATAGGAAATAGAATGAAAGAGAGATCATGAAGCTTCCCTTTCATCCTAGCTAATCTTGTACAAAGCTTTTGAGCAAACTTGATTCCAAATGTTTGAACCTTCCAAATCAAGCTTGGTTCTTAGTGAGGAATGTGTGATAAAGTGTGTGTGAGGTGGGTGGAATCTAGGGTTAAGTGTGTGAAAATATTTAGGTGTGAAGTGTGTGTTGATCCTTCAAAAAGTCTCCCCTCCTTTTCTGCAGAATCGGGTCCTATTTATATGTTTTTAGCATACTGCCGGTCGACTGGCGCTTCTCCTCATAGCTCGACCAGCTTTTTGATGGTGGTCTCTGGACTGGCCGGTCGACCTAGTCGGTCCACCGGCTCTGGAGGGGTGGTCGTCCTAGCTGGTTAACTAGCTCTAGAGGGGTGGTCGTCCAGCTATTTTCTGCACCTCTCTGGAGTGACCGGTCGACCGGCTCCTTCTTCTTGGTCGTCCGGCTGACTTCCTTTCTCCATTCTTTATCTTTCCATCCTCCGATCTTCTCATTTTGACCCGTACATATCCCATCTTCATCATCTATCATCGTTCAATCTCGATCTCAACCCAAAGTTCACCTAAATCATTAAAAACGAGCAATTACATTAGCAATTTGTCTCTTAAACTCAATATGTACATTTGTTTATGCTTAAGCCTATTTTTATCAAAAGTGCTACACCAATGCATCTTTTTGAGCACTTAATACCTCTTAAACATAGGTAAATTGCAATGCAAACACACACAAAAGCACAACACATCAACACCCCTAAACCTTCTACTTGCTTGTCCTCAAGCAAGCCCAATCTTAAATTTGTTTCTAAAGTTGATACAATGGATTGCCTAAAGGATTGACTCGCTATCAAGGTTAGTCTAAGAAGCATGAAAGGGGCATTGCTATTGTGAAGAGATCTCCAAATCTCTTTGGATCCTCCCTCTACTCATAAGGGCTCTTGTTCCTCGTGGGAATTTCCCAAGTAGCTAATCCATCACAAGCCTAGGATTCTAACTCACGCACTTGGGATGTTGATATTTCGTGCTCCCTCAACTAACACGGCCTTCCCAAAATATACCAAGCCTCAAAGATAAGAAGAGAGAATATACAAACACAATGGCTTATAAAAAGCCTTATTCATATATCTACAAAGATGATAACTTGTGCCAAGTTGACATTGCGTCACTTATGCACTTATTCACCAACTTTTTTGTGCCCTTGGTTTTTTTTTTTTTTTCTTCTTTTTTTTCACTTCATTTTTTTTCATATTTTTGCACCTTTTTTTCCTTTTTCAATTTTTTTGGATTTTTCATGCTTTGTATTGTGTTCACAAAAAGAAAGCAAAGGAGAGGCTTAGACATATAAAAAACATCCAATCAAGGAAGAGGCACTCACATCAACAACCCTTTTCCAAAACTCTTTCCTACTAAGCTATGGGGTGGCCAGATGAGTTATTCTTAAAGGTCCTTACTCCCCACAACTTTGGAGGGCATCTCCTTCAAGACTTAGTTTTCAAACCACTCTATTCATTTCCCCACAATGTATCTCATCTTCATAAATCAATAGAGTCAATCACAAAAGCCAACACAATGATCAACAAAGAAATAAATGACTCTACATGCATTAAAATTGAAAAATTTTCACCATTTTTAAGCGCATAATGCAATCTACCCTAAGCAAGATATATAACAAGAAAACCAAACTCCCATACCCCCAAACTTAAACTTTACTTGTCCTCAAGCAAATAGATCAAAACACAAAACAAGCAAATTGTTGTTATGAAGCAAGTAAGGGTGGTGGGGATGGGGTAAAAACATAAGGAACAAGTGGAGAAAGGATAGATACAACCTTGCATTTTCTTCAAAGCGTTCCATGCTAATGATAGATCACCATACTAGTAATCCTGCGACTCACAATTCATAGGCACTCACAAAGAAAACAAGATTAGTAGCATTGCCTATGCATGCTTGCATTGGCATGTGCAATAATAAGCAATGGTGTATCTTATGAGACAAAGGGTCGGGATTCAACACTTTGATGTGAGTGAAAGAAAAAGAAAGAAGATAAAAAGGAAAGAAAGTGAAACAAATGCAAAATTACAAAATTGAACCTAGGTTGCCTCTTAGTAGCACTAACCACCATGATGTCAGCCGGGCAAACACCAACTCATCTTCAACTTCCACATATGGGATCCTAAAGCATTAAAACCTCCACACGAGCCATGCTCAGATCACATGCATGCTTCAAGCATTGCCCATTCACTGTCAACACTTGGCCATCTTTCAAGTCTTTAATCTTGACTTCACCGGAAGGATAAGTATCTAGCACCTCATATGGACCATCCCATCTTGTCTTAAGCTTACCTGGAAAGAGTTTCAATCGTGAGTTAAACAACCAAACTTTATCGGAGGAAGAGAATGATTTCTTAATAATGTGTTTATCATGAATTCTCTTCATCCTATCCTTATAAAGCTTGGCATTCTCATACGCCACAAATCTAAGCTCTTTCAATTTCGCTAGGTCTATCTTCTTTTTCTCACCCACTCTTGCCAAATCAAAATTTAAGGCCTTGATGGCCCAATAAACTCTATGCTCAAGTTCCACCGGCAAGTAACAAGCTTTCCCATGAACCAATCTATAGGGGGACATACCAATGGGAGTCTTAAAGGCAATACGGTAAGCCCACAAAGCATCATTTAGCCTAATAGACCAATCTCTCCTATTGGGCCTTACCGTTTTCTCTAAGATGTGCTTGATCTCTCTATTGAACACCTCTACTTCTCCACTCATTTGCGGGTGATACGGAGTGGCAACCTTATGGGTGATTGAATATCTTCTTAACAAGGCCTCTAAAGTCCTACGATGAAAATGCAAACCCCCATCACTAATCAAGACTCTAGGGACTCCAAATCTAGAGAAAATGTTCTCCTTACTGAACTTAACCACTACCCTATGGTCATTAGTGCATGTGGGAATTGCTTCAACCCATTTGGACACATAATCAACAGCCACTAAAATGTATTGGTACCTAAAGGAAGGTGGAAATGGACCCATGAAATCTATACCCCAAACATCAAACAACTCATAAGGAAGAATAGGGGTTAAAGGCGTCATGTTTCTCCTAGAGATGGACCCGGATTGTTGACATCTAAAACATTTCTTACAATACTCTTGGCCATCCCTAAAGAGAGCAGGCTAAGGCAGTCTACATTGCAAGACCTTCGCGGTAGTCTTCTTCCCAATAAAATGACCCCCACACCCCTCATCATGACACATGCTCAAAATATTCTCAAACTCGTCCTCGAGCACACACTGGCGAATCATTTAATCCGCACAAACTTTAAAAAGATAAGGGTCCTCCCTAAAGAAATGCCTAACTTGCACTAGGAACCTATCTTTTTCTCTCTTCTCCTAATAGAAAGACGCCCAGTGGCAGGATAATTGACAATATGAGCAAACCATGGTGTGTGATGAGAGACGATAAACAATTGCTCATCGGGAAATGAATCACGAAAAGAGGAGGGATCACTAGAAGACTCACTAACAAGACGGGAAAGATGATCTGCAACTAAATTTTCTCTACCCTTCTTATCTCGGATTTCAATGTCAAACTCTTAAAAGAGGAGCAACCACCTAATCAAGCGGGGTTTAGACTCTTTCTTAGACAACAAATACTTCAATGCCGTATGATCGGTGTAGACAATCACCTTGGATCCTAGGATATATGACCTAAACTTGCCAAAGGAGAAGACTATTGCTAGAAGCTCTTTTTCTGTAGTGGTATTGTTTTTTTGTGCTTCATCAAGAGTCTTGCTAGCATAGTACACAACATGGGGCAACTTATCCTTCCTTTGACCTAAAATAGCTCCTATCGCATAATCGGATGCATCACATATAACCTCAAATAGGAGACTGTAATTAGGTGGCTGGATAATTAAGGATGCAGACAATAGGACTTAAGCCTATTGAAAGCTCTAACACATTCATCATCAAAGTCAAAAGGGACATCTTGTGCTAGGAGCCTAGACAAGCAACGTGCAATATGACTAAAATTCTTAATGAACCTATGGTAGAATCCTGCATACCCTAGAAAAGATCTAACATCCTTGACACACTTAGGTACAAGTAACTTTTCAATCAATTCTACCTTAGCCGGGTCAACTTGAATTCCACTAGATGAGACAACATGACCCAACACTATCCCTCATTGCACCATGAAGTGGGATTTCTCCCAACTCAACACTAGATTCTTCTTCACACATTGGTCTAAGACTAAAGAGAGATGACTCAAGCATTCATCAAAGCTATCTCCAAAGACTGAGAAATCATCCATAAAAATCTCTAAATGCCTCTCAATCATGTCATTAAAAATGGCCATCATACATCTCTGAAAAGTCGTTAGGGCATTACAAAGACCGAAGGGCATTCTTCTATAGGCAAAAGTGCCATAGGGACAAGTAAAGGTGGTCTTCTCCTTGTCCTCGGGAAACATGGGGATCTGATTATAACCCGAATAGCCATCTAGAAAACAATAGTAGCTATGCCTAGCTACTCTATCTAAGATCTGATCTAGAAAAGGCAATGGGAAATGATCCTTCCTAGTTTTGGAGTTGAGCTTTCTATAATCAATACAAACTCTCCACCCCGTGGGAGTACGTGTAGGGATAAGCTCTCATCTCTCATTCTCAACAACCGTGACCCGGACTTCTTAGGGACAACTTGGACAAGGCTAACCCATTTACTATCGGAGATCAGATAAATAATGCCTACATCTAAAAGCTTAATGATCTCTTTCTCAACTACTTCGCTTATGTGTGGGTTTAGCCTCTATTGCATCTCCCTATAAGGAATGGCCCCATCCTGAAGGTGAATACGATGCATGCAAACCGAAGGGTCTACACCTCTCAAATCATCAATTTTCCACCCTATAGCCTTCCTATGTTTCCTAAGAACCTCTAAGAGATGCTCCTCATGCTCACTAGAAAGATCGGAAGCTATGATGACTGGAAGGGTCTCACTAGGGCCTAGGAATGCATACTTCAAATGATCGGGAAGGGGGTTGAGCTCTAAAGAAGGGCTAGGCTCAACCAAGGGGGACTTAACCTCAACATCATCAACAGGGACATCACTAGAAATGAGACTAGAAGGATTAACCGCAAGTGACTTATTAGTCAAATGGCTCTCAATCAAGAAAGTAGAAGCTACACATTTCCGCTCTAAGGTCTCCAAATCAAAGCTAGACATTAATTCCTCAAATTTCCTTAGTTCTTCTCCATTAGTCTTAGTCCTCTCTACAAGGTCCTCGACACACGAATCAATCACATCCACCCTAAAGCACTCTTCTCCATCATCTCCTCCCCCTATAGTAGCTTTATTTACCGCCTCAGCAACCTTCATGGTGGACCTCAAATTCTCAAATTTCATCTCTAATAACCCCGAACTACAATGAATAATGCCATTTGTGGTGGCAAGGAAGGGGCGACCTAGAAGAATGGGTGTAGAATGTCTAGAGTCATGTCCCGAATCCATATCTAACACTATGAAGTCAACAAGGTACACAAACTCATCTACCTAGACCATAACGTCCTCTATCACACCCCTAGGTCTACGCTCGGACCTATCAACTAGCTGAAGAGTAACATGTGTAGGAGACAACTCACCTAGACCTAGCTGCTGATAGACGGAGTAGGGAATGAGATTGACCTAGATCCTAAATCTAACAACGGATGATCAATATGGGTCTCACGGATCGTACAAGGAATAGTGAAGGCTCCGGGGTCACTCATCTTGGGCAGAAGGCCCAAAGTACAAATACTACTCACCTTCTCCGTAAACCTCACCTTCTTAGGAATGTTCGATGACCTACGTTTCCTTATACAAAGATCCTTAAAGAACTTAGAATAGGAAGGGATGGAAAGGATTGCATCTATCAAAGGAAGATTGACCTTAAGGTCCTTAAGATGCTCTAAAACCTTGAAAAACCTAGAATTCTCACTATGTGTAGGCCTCTCTAAGGCAGATAGAAAGGGAACTCTAGGCTCAACACCTTTAGACACATAGGAATCATCAATGGGCTCCTTTCTCTCCCGATGTGGGCGGGAAGTACTACTCTCTCCATGGTCTCTAATGGGCTCATCTATCTCAACTGGACCCTCTCTAGAATTTCCCTCAACAAGGCTACAATGTGGTACTCTAAACTCAAAAAGACCACTAGGTGCAGGCACTGCAAAGTCAACCCCTACCCTATTATCCACTACCCAACCACTCCTAAGAGTGGTGATGGCCTTAGCCTAGGCTTGAGAGGGATAAGTGGTATCGGTGGAGGAACAGGACTGGACTCTAGGGTTTACCTCCAGTTGAGAAGGCAATTTCCCGGGGTCTCTAGCGCTCAACTGTATAGCAATTTGTCCTAACTGTGTCTCAAACCTAGCCATCTGCTACCTATAGCTAGCCATCTCTTGCCTATTGTTAGCTAACTCCTGCTGTTGACTAACTAATGCCTGCTGCTGATTCTAAATAAACTGCATTAACTTTATCACATCATTACTAGGAGTCTGGCTATGAAAGGAAGTAGGTAAAGCCTAAGGTTGAGGAGCACTAGTGAGATGGGGATGATTCACATGATAGAAACCTGGGGGATATTGAGGACGGGGTCGCTGCTGAGATTATGGCTGAGTATTCGATTTAAACCGAACCGAAATAATCGAAATCAAAATAACCAAAAATTGAATTTTGAAAATTTAATAACCGAAATCGAACCGAATGAGGTGAATAACCGACATTTTGGAACTGAATTTTTTCGGTTCGGTTCCGGTTATTAACTAAAATAACCGAATTATTAAAAAAATTAAAAAATATATGAAAATAATCAAATTACAGAATTTTGAAATTAAACACAAATATTAAGCAAAAAAAATAAATACACAAAAAAAGAAAAATAAAAAAACTCACAAAAATAAATTTAAAACATTAATCTTGTTACTGTTGTTGCTTGCTTGAAATTGATTTAAGAGATTTTCTGCTTTTTAAAATTCTTCATCATAGTTCTTGTCAAACTTCATTCATTCAAATTTCAAACTTTATTCACTTAAAGATTTGGATATTTTTCTTAGAAGTGCTATTATTTTTTTGGGGGTTATACATATAATTAAAGGCTAAAGTTATTATTTTGGGGGTTATACATAAAAAGCATAAAATATTAATACAAGATAGTTTTATAATTCAGTTATTTTGGTTAATAACCGAAATTCTAAAACAATAACCAAAACCAAAACTGAACACCGAAATATTAAAATTTTGCTAACTGAAACCGAACCGAATAACCGAACCTATAGAACCAGTCCTATGATCTTGGGATGAAATGGACAAAGAAATGAATTGATCCAGCTTATTTGTCAAAGCCTCAACCTTAGCGGGTAAATCTAAAGAAACTCTAACCTCACTGACACTTCGCTTGTTGCCTCCCCAACTAGACCTTTCCATGGAAAAATTTTGAAAAGAATTTCAGCCATCATTTCAATTTTCTCCCATGCCTCGGTCATTCTCAAAAGATAGAAGCCACCACTGGAGGTGGCATTGACCACCATCCTATTTTGTTCATTTAAACCTGTAAAGAAATATTGCAATAGGTCATGATTGCCATACCCATGGTGTGGACATTGTCTAAGAAGATCCTTGAACCTCTCCCAAGCCTCATGAAAGAATTCTAGATCATGTTAGGAGAAAGTCATAATGGCGGTCCTACGGTCGGACGTCTTGGCCATGGGATAAAATTTTTGAAAGAACTTAGATTGAAGCTCAGCCCATGTAGTAATGCAACCATTAGGTAAGGAATGCAACCAAGTCCTAGCGTTGTCCTTAAGAGAGAAAGGAAAGAATCTTAGACGTATGACCTCTTAGGAGACATTAGGGACATGGAAAGTAGAACTTATCTCAACAAAATCAGTGATATGATCTAGAGGACTCTCATTGCTTCTCCCGTAGAAGAAAGGAAGCATGGCCAACATATTAGGTTTAATCTTGAAGTTCGTCTCCCCTAAACCTGAAATTTGGATAGCCAAATTAGCCTCAAAGGCTTCAGGGAGAAAGAATTGCCTAAAAGTAGGTTCCTTATCTATAGGTGGGTTCGGTCTATGGGGCTCTCATCTAAAATGATCTTGGGCTTGATGCCCATGGTGATCATGAGGTGGAATAGGATTCATCAGGGGATTGGGAGGATTAGGAGGATGATTAGGATCGACCATCTCCTCAAGAAAATCTCCTAAATTCCTAAAATGTCTAGCAATTCTATCAGGTTCAGGATTAAGAGGAACTAGGGGATTTCTAAGGGATCCCCTACCAAGCATGCATAAACTATCCTAACTCCGGCCACTTCAACCACCAAAAACTTCAATATTCCTAAAACCACAGCAAATAAACCACAATCCTAGAAAGTCTACTAAAAACAAAGACAAAAGCTGAAATAGATAAACAAAAACTAAAGCAAGGTAATATGCACAATAAACAAGATAAGCAAAAACTAAACAAACTATAAAGGAAAAGCAAGAAAAACAAATAAAGCAACTACCAAAACACAAGCAAAGAATGCAAATCACCATCCCTCCCCGGCAACGGCACCAAGAACTTGGTGTGTCCTTCAAGTGCAAGCTCTAAAAGACCTGCAAGCGTACAGATCGTGCAATATAGTGTGTACAAGTACGGGTGTCGAACCACGGGGAGGCGTGAATAATGTGGGTGAAATCTATGCTTGGTGCTCTAGAAAGTGCCGAAAAAGAAGACCTAAACTAGACATATTTTTGGGATTTTGGATTATCGGGAGCTCTAGGTAAAGAAAATAAAACTACACTATAAATAAGGAAAATGGGGAATGCAAGTTGATCAAGAGGAAACTAATAATTGAGAAGGGATTAAGGTGACTTCGACTTATGAATGGATTATTCTATACTCAAATGCTACGGGATTAAAGGATGATGGCTTACTATGGTGATTGCTCTTGACTAGGTTGCTAGTTAGTGTCCTAATTTCCCCTTAGGACTTGGTGCGGGTTCGTCGCTAGGAGGTGCCTCCGAGAGCTACGACGTGGTCCTTATGAGCTAGGGCCTTAAGAGTGACTAACTAACTTCCTAGGTGACTTAGAATGAGCCTGCCTTAGTACCTAAACCATTGGCTAAATTTAAAGCCAAGACCTAGTGTTGCTAAGGTCGACTAAACCTATCCTAAAACCCATTGGCTGGATTTAAAGCCAAAGGAGACTAGGCCTAGGCTAGCCCTAAATTACATGTCGTCATTCTAAGGTCACTACAGCAAGATTTGACTTGCTAGCACATTCATACATGTTCATGGCCAAGGTGTTCATGAATAATGGGACCTATTCAACGACCAAACATCGTCATGCTCAGTTCATACCATTAAAAGCAATTAACTACCAACATGTATGCGTTTTTGAAGTTATCTTCATTACTAGGCATGCAAATATACATATAGACATGAATATAAGCATTACCCACTTCAAAGCATCCACATATAAACACATAGACATGATTATAACATGGATTAGATGTGTTTAGTAACAAATAAACTTCAATTTATACATATGTTACTTATCTAGGCATTTTATCCTACACTTAGACATGAATGAGAAAATAACCATTTGAACAAGAAAATCAAAACATGTATATATTAGCCATCACATCCCATATCATAAGAGTATATAGTTAACCCATTACATAAGTTAAATCACCCTGCACAAATCTAAATAGAGATTATGAAGCTTCCCTTTTATCCTAGCTAATCTTGTACAAAGCTTTTGAGCAAACTTGATTCCAAATGTTTGAACCTTCCAAATCAAGCTTGGTTCTTAGTGAGGAATGTGTAATAAAGTATGTGTGTGATTGGTGAAATCTAAGGTTAAGTGTGTGAAAATTTTTAGGTGTGAAGTCTGTGTTGATCCTCCAAAAAGTCTCCCCTCCTTTTCTACAGAATCGGGTCCTATTTATATGTTTTTAGCGCACTGCCGATCGACTTAGCTGGTCGACCGGTTTCTTAAAGTGCGGGGTCAAATCTACGGGGAGGCCTACCGTGAGTAGTGTTCTAAGCTAAGCGTGTCCTAAAGTGCTATGTGTTGAGACCTCAACTACACTCTTTTTGGGGATTTTTGGTTTAAAGTGAGCTTGGAAAAGTAAAGCTAAACTAAGGACAAAGAAATAAAAGATTTATGTGTGCAAAGGGGAAATCAAGTGATCTAAGGGGATTCAAACGTTGGAAATAGGGGACTAAGGTGATTACATCTTGTTTATGGCGATTTCTATGTCTTTCTAGGGTTACTTGATGGATTATACTAAGTGCTCTAATCTAGACCTATAATTAGCCTCCTAATTAGTACCCTAAGCCTCAATGTGGGTCCGTCCTTAGGTGGCGATGCCTAGCAGTACGGCGTGGTCTTTATGACTTAGGAATCAGGGCTACCCAATAAGATTCTGGGTGAGTGTAGATCGACCTAACCCCAGCACTTAGTCCTCTAATTAGTTCCCCAATCTGGCCCTAGGACTCGGTGCGAGTCTGTCCTTAAGCTTTGCCCCACTTAGAGCTACAGCGTGGTCCTTATGAACTTAGGGTGTCAGGGTAGACTAACTAGCCTTCCTAAGTGAACTAAGGTTAATTAAACCTATCCGGACTCCTATTCGCTGGATTTAAAGCCAAAGAGGACTCGACCAAGGCTAGTTACAAGTCTTGCACCATCGATCGCATCACAATAGTAGATATTAATGTTTAAGTGCAAAGCAAACACATCTAAGGCATGGCATTTGAGAATACTCTGGAATATTCTACTACTAAACACATAGACATGCTTAGATTACACCAATTTAAGCTGTAGCACCTAACATGTATGCAATAGAAGCTATTCATGCTATTAAGTATGTAAACACACGCATAAACATCTATATAAACATACCCATTTCATGTAATTATCACCCAAACACATAGACATGCTAGCATAATGATTTAGAGATGGTTAATAGCATAATAGACTTCAATATACATATGATACATTATTGAGGCATTTCAACAAACACATAGACATGTATGTAAAATAGCCTTTGAAGCCCTAAGCATAAAGCATATATACATAAATCCATCAAGTTACCATTAATAAAAAGTAGTAATCAATCCATAAATACAAGAATAATTACCCTACATAGCTTTAATCAAACATAATTAGACTTAGGATAAAAGAGAGATACCCTTCTATCCATAGCCAAGCCTTACAATCCACGAGCTATGCCCCAAATCCCAGTGTTTGATCCTCTTGGATCCTTGATTCCAAGTGTTAAATGTGTTTAGAAATGACTATTTGAGGTGATTTTTTGGGGGATTTTGGGTTTTAGGAAATGGGTGTTTGCTTTAGGTGTTGTTCTCCTTAAAAAAGGGCTGAAAAGTGGCTTAAATAGAGCTTTCAGTGCGTCCAGCCGAGGGCCCAACTGGTCGTCTGGCTTTGGAGCTAAGTCATCTGGCTAAAATTTGCCTAGATTCTAATCCTTCCGGTCGACCTTAGCTGGTCCACTGGCCTTGACAGGAGGTCGACCGGTCTTGACAATAAAATGTCCATATCTTGCTCGTTTTGGCTTCAATTCGCGCACCATTTTTTTTCATGGCTTTGTATCATTGTGGGGGATCTTCCAAGCCATCTTTTGCACCACAAAATATGTGCAAAATTTGTCCCTGCCTTTTTTTTGGTTGCAAGCTCTGAATTTCGCTCACGTTGCGCTCAGTTTTGCCTCGGTCGCTCATTCTTTCGCCTGGCCACTTCCAAATGCACTTTTCTTCATTCCTTTATGTCCAAAACACCCTTGGATTTGTTCCAAACACCAAGCACCCTCAATCAAACTCTAATTATCTCTCCAAATCACACCTAAAACAAGCAATAAATGCACATTAGTGTTGCATTTAATTCTTAACTTCAACTATGAACATGTAAACTCTAATATGCACAAGTGTTACCTAAATGCTATACTAATACACCAAATGAAGCTTAAAGCACCTCAAAGCAAGTATATACTTGCAATACATAAACACACAAAACAAACACATCTTAAGGCATGTCAAACTTCCAAGCAAATTTAGTGGGAGCATCATCAAAAGGTATAGCAAAGTGATGAAATATCTAAGTAAGAGCCATTCCATAGGCAAGCTTGTATAGTTGAACCAGTTTCTTACTATCAGTATCTTTACCACCCACATGAACCATGTGATGCAAAAAGATAGATGCCAAACCAAATGAATGTAGTGATAAAGCATATACAAAATTTATGCCTCTGTATGATTTATCCTACCATCATTTCTCTACGGTAAATTATTACTTCACTTATAATCCGTAATATTATTCTTTCTCTGGGTGCAAGTTGCATGCAGTTTGGTGTGATGTTTCGAATCGGGACGGAATCAATTCCTTTCAAAATAAATTTCACTACTTCACTCACAATTTCTTTATCAACCATAAGCCAACCTTGGGTACTATATTCATTATATTGTCATCAAGGAAATCGAAAAATGACTCTAAGATCCATTCCCGTAATCTCAAAAGTTTTTCCATTTACTTTGCTTTTTACATGCATGCTACGGGTATTTAGCACTCTCAAGTTCTTGTAAAATTCTTTAACTATTCTTTCATGCACATTGCAATTCAAATGCACAAACATACTCCATCCTTGGAAATTGAAAAGTTCTATAGCCCTAGTTCCTTCCCAATCTTCATCAACTAAATATTTCTATACATAATTCTTTGAGAATCAATGGTACCTCTTTGTAGTTCCGAATTTAGTGGTAGAGAATCATTCCTAGTCTTTTTGCTTCCTCCATCTTCGATTGATCTACTTACGGGTGCCATTGATGCAAAGGAACAAGAAATTGTTGACATATAAAGATGGTAATAGTGATGGATTTGATTATTTTGATGAAAAATTTTAAGAATAATGATGAAAAAAATAAGTTTTAGAGGATGGGTTTTATGTTTAGGGGGCTAGGGTTGAGAGACGATTTGGGATATTTTGGGAGAGAAGTGAAAAGAAATTGAGTTTGGGGTGTCTTTTAGATTGCCCGACTGTAAAAGCCTATCAACTGGCTTTCTATTTAGGGCGTCAAGCTAGTCGACCAGGCCTGGTCAGTTGTAAGATCGATAATATTATATGTGGTCTATCCTTGTCCATATTTTAAAAAATTCTACCAAGAAAAATGCTAGGAAAATAAAATAACCACATAACATACACAAGAACATGCTTAAGAACATATAGAACATAACTTATGTAAAGCTAACCTCTTGAAGCGTAGGGCCTTTAATGAATCTATAATCATCATGAGCTTTGTTCCCGCTTACAAACAAGGCCACTAAAAATTTTACTATAAGGGTGTCACAATAAGCAACTCCCTAGTCTCCTTCCCTCTAATTGAAGAGACTTATCTTGAGAGAATAGCTTGTTGTATGGGAAGAAGCAAAGAAATACGCTATTGAAAAACTGTAGCAAAAATCACACAATAAGTGTGTACTATATGTTGTAGTATTTTCTTGCCGAAGAGAAAGAAATCAACTACCATGTGGATGGCATAAATGGTGTAGGGTCTTGCCTATTTATAGGGAGAACCTTGACACCCTAACTTGCTAATCTTTCCATGTGGGAGAGAATTTCCCATGTAGTAATTCCTTCATGCAACTTGTCCACTTGTCTTGGAAGACTTATATAAGTTGTCCACTTGTCTTGGAAGACTTGTGCAAGTTGTCCACTTGTCTTAGAAGACTTGGGCCAAGCCCACCATCCAAGCCTAACACACAGTTCATAATCCATGTGGTGGCCCAAGCCCAATAGGAAACTAACCTAGCCCAATTAGGTTATCTTGGACTCTAAAAAAAGTCCAAACCCAATTCCAAACTTTGGACCAATAAGGTTACTACCACAATATGGAATTTGCTCTTTCACGATTACTCTCTCAAAGTCATTTCAAATGGAGAAGGGACCAAGAAGACACAATTAACCTTGGCTTCCAAAAATAATAAAAAATGTCTTTGCCCTATTTAGGAGACAAAATAATTATTTTTAACTCTGATCTAGTCTACCATAAGATCAAAGTTGCACTCCAAGAAAAATTTCTATTACCCAGAAGCTTATCACAAAAAGAATGTGAATTTTGTCTTTGACCTATTAAACGATCGACCATAATGCCCCTCTATGTATACCAACAGTTAAGGCCAGTCCTTTGGCTTGTGTGCTATCAACTTCTTAGCTACATCTTTTTTCGTTGGGTTTCTTGATCCTTGGTCATGGAATCTCTTGATCTCAGGAAGTGACCTACAAGCCATATGATCGATAAACCCATAAAGGTAGTATCACTAGATCTAGATTCAGTTGATAAATTTGGGCAATCTCGAAGAGGGAACATAAATTTCATATTGCATATGCTTGATCCAATTAATTAGAACTTAGCACTCAATGCACAAGGCTGTTGATCCTAATAAAGTAAGATCCCACCCAGAGTGAATCAAAGTACCAAACCTTAACTTCATTAATTCATCCACATATGCTCAAGATTAAGAGCAATGATCATTTAGTAGCAATGAGTATCTTTTTATCTTTCTTTGATAGTACATCTCTAGAAAACATACTCATAATAGTCCTATCCAATATGTGATACACGTGCTATCGAGATAAATCCGAAAAGTCCTCCAATGGCCTAGGTAGATCACCCTCAACAAGGAGACTTGCTCAATACAACCTTATCCCAGTAGAGTACCCAACATTACCATTTGGTTACGGACTCAATTTATGACGTGACTAAATCTAGACTTGGACTTGTCGATCATCCAACCTCACTACGTACCCAACTCATTCTTTCAAGTCAAGGGACCTTTATACATACATCAATAAAACTTACCCGAGATAATACGTAAGAAACTCATGATACCATTTAACAAAATAATTATACATTAGTATCCAAAATGTCATATACAAGTGACCTTTAGCGCATACTAATCCTAACAATCTCCCACTTGCACTAAAGATCACTTTTGCATAACCTAATACCCATAGACTCTAAATGTGTGGTAAACATTTTCTCTAGAAGAGTCTGTTGATGGATCTGCCAGGTTTTCTGCTAAAGCTATCTTTTCAACTACTATATCTCCTCTCTGGATAAACTCATAGATCAAATAATATTTTTGTTCAATGTGTTTACCCTTTTTGTGATTCCTGGGCTCTTTGTTCTGTGAAACAGTACCGTTGTTGTTGTAATACAACGTTATCGATATGTGAGATACCTCAGATGTTGCTACATACTTGGCCTCTTTTGCAACCTCAGATAGTGCTACATACTCAGCCTCTATGGTAAAATCAGCAATACAATTTTGCTTCACACTTCTCTATGAAATAGCTTCTCCTGGTAGAGTGAAAACATATATAGAAGTAGACTTCCTAGAATCTTTGTTGGACTAGAAATCTGAGTTTGTATAGGCTAATAGTGCTAGATCATTATCATGGTATTCCATCACATAATCTCTAATCCTTTGCAAGAACTTGAATATATACTTAATTGTAACCCATTATGCCAGTCCAGGGTTTGACTGACATCTACTAACTATGCCAACAACAAAATAGATATCTAGTCTAGTACATAACATGACATATATAAGGCGTCCAACCACCAAAGCATAAGAAACTTGCTTCATGCGCTCTATCTCATCAGCTATTTTAGGACACTGATCTCGAGATAGATAAACTCTATCTTTAGAAGGTAATGAGGCCTTCTTAGAGTTTTGCAAACTTGACCAATATCTTTCTAATAAATAAAGCTTGAGACAAGGCTAGCCTTTTGTTCTTATGATCTTGTATAAGCTTGATCCCTAGAACATAACTAGCTTTTACTAAATCCTTCATTTGAAATTAAGTGGAAAGCCAAACCTTGATAGATGATAACATCCCCACATCATTTCCAATTAGCAGGATATCATCCATATACAGAACCAAAAAGCTACAGTATTTCCATTATGCCTCTTATACATGCAAGGTTCATCAATATTTTGATCAAAACCATAAGATTTAATTGCCTGATCAAATTTTATGTTCCATGCTCTAGATGCCTACTTTAATCCATAAATGGACTTTTTAAACTTACAAACTATATGTTCCTGGCCTTTAGCAACATATCCATCTGGTTGTGTCAAACAAATGGTCTCGTCAAGCTCTCTATTAAGAAAAGTTGTCTTGACGTCTATTTGTCATCTCTTGCAGTCATGATGACATGTGATGGCAAGAAATATCCTGATAGATTTAAGAATGGCTACTGGTGAGAAAGTTTCCTTATAATCGATCCTTTCTTTCTAAGTATAACCTTTTGCCACTAATCTTACTTTAAAGATTTTACCTTTTCCATCAACTCCTTTTTTCCTCTAGTAGACCCATTTGCACCTTATAGGTTTTACCCCTTCAGGGGCAACTACAAGATTCCAAACTTTGTTAGAATACTTAAATTCTAACTCTGAATCCATTTCCTTATGCCATTAGTCAGTATTTATCTCAGAAACTACTTCATCATAACTTGTGGGATCTACCACCTGATCCTCTGAAGAAGTGTAAAAGGACTCTCCATAATATCTATTAGGAGGCCTGGATATCCTTCCACTATGACAAGGCTCTGATATATTAGGTATAATATTCTGTTCTTTTTCATTCACGGTTACCATAAGTGTTATTGGAGATTCTTGTGAAATCTCTTCCAGAACAACTTGGGAATCTGGTGTTTTCTGGATCATTTCATCATTTTCTAAGTATCTAGCATGGGTGCTTATAAACACCTTTTGCTCTATAGGATTAAAAGATCCCACCATTGGTTCCCTTAGGATATCCAATAAAATAACACAACTCGAATCATGGTTCTAACATTGAAGCATTACTATTAAGTACATAAGCTAGACAACCCCAAATATGCATATGATTTAAACTAGGCTTATGCCTAGTCCATATTTCTTGTGGTGTCCTAGGTACTGATTTAGATGGAACCAAGTTCAAGATGCATGCTTCTGTCTCAAGGGCATACCCCTAGAAAGATAAAGGTAATGCTGCATGACTCATCATTGACCTAACTATATCTAATAGGGTACAATTTCTTCTCTCTGCTATACCATTTTACTAGGGAGTCCCTGGTGTAGTCAATTGAGACACAATCCCTTTTTGTGTAAGGCACTCCCTAAACTCACTCGAGAGGTATTCACTAGCTCGATCAGGCTAAAGGGCTTTCATACGTTTATCTAATTTTTCGCTTTGCCTCAGCCTTGAACTCTTTGAATTTCTCAAAGGATTAAGACTTTCATCACATCGATATACATATCCATACCTAGAATAATCATTAGTAAAAGTAATGAAATACTTATAACCTCCTCGTTCTGGTTTGCTTATAGGACCACATACATTAGTATGAACCAATTCCAATGCTTCTTTGGCCCTTTCTTGTTTAGAAGAAAATGACCATTTGGTCATCTTCCTTTTGAGGCAAGATTCATATGGAGGTAGATCTTTGAGATCTAATGAACTAAGATGCCTATTCTCGACTAATCTCTGAATTCGCTTTAGACTAATATGTCCTAAGCATAGGTGCCAAAGATAAGAATCATTGGTCAAAAAAACCTTCCTTTTCCAGGAATTAGTTCGTTCTATATTATGCAATCAATTTGTAATAGGTTTTATTAGAACAAGTTATCATGTATGCTATCGGAATAGATAATATTTTCATATCTACTAATATCAACACCAAAATGGAAATTAATGCGCAAACCATCTAATATTAATTGCGAAATAGAGATAAGGTTCTCGCATGCATTCGGAACATAATAAACATTGTTCAAAAATAACTTCTTATTATATGGAAAATTTAAGCACATTCCTCCCACTGTAGCAGCCCATACTTTTGCTCCATTACCCATCCTTAGAGCAAATTCCTCTTTAGCTAGTTCCTTTATTTCCTGAAACCAATGCAAAGAGTTGCAAATATGATTAGTGGCTCCAGAGTCTAAAATCCAAGAATCAGTAGAATCAACTTCCAAATAGGTTTCATTGTAGAACAAAAGAGGTGTACCTATCTAGCCTCATGCTAAGTACTTCGGGCAATCCCTTTTCCCAGTACCTTTTTTGGCCACAGTTAAAGCATTTGTCCTTAGGCTTTTCACCTGTTAACTGTTTGGGTTGTTCGCTATTTCTCTTCTTTTTCTCTCGACCACATTTTTGCTTCCTCTTTTCTTTGAACTTTCTCCCTTTCGGGTTAAGTCCAGAAATGGATGCTGGAACTATGTTTACGTGGCCCTTAATTTTCATTATGGATTTTGTAGATAAGAGCTCTTTCATCAATTTCCTTATATCCATGTTCATCCTGCCCATATTGTAATTAAGCTTGAGCTAGATGTAAGACAGTGGTAGAGTCTCCAAAATCATTTCTACCTTTGATTGTTCATCTATGTTCGCCCCTAAGATCTTGATAGTATTGAAGTAATCCATCATTTTAAGCATATGCTCCCTGACAGATGCTCCATCTACCATTCTTTGATTCATAATTTCTCTAAGAACACCTTGCCTTATGGGCCTGCTCTTATTGGTAAACATACGAGATAGTGAGGTCATGATTTCTTTTGCAGTTTCCATATGATGATGCTTGCTTTGCAAAACATCTGACATAGAATACCATCATATAGCACTTGGCCATAATATTTATGATCATGTTCAAATTTTATACCCGCAAGCATATGGATCGTTCATGGTATAGCGAATTCGAGTATAGGTATCATCTCCACAGGGAGGCTACCTACTTAGTTTGGTCTCTATGTGCTCAGGTGCCTAAAAACTAGCTACGTGCATATGTGTTCTTTCTTTAGAATGGAAGGGAGCTCAGGGAAAAAAGAAATAAAACCCAAGCTACAGAGAAACTTAAAGGTGCCAAGTTAATGAAAGAAACATAACATGGAAGAAGAGGACCTAGGCCAATTGCATTGCAACTAGACTCGGGCTGTGTTAGTGGATTAGGTCTATCTATGGCTCGGGACTTCTGTTGCTGTTGTGTTGATCGGGGGTATCTAAACCAATACTAGCATTTCAATCCATTAGCTGGGTTTAAAGCTAAGGGCCAATCCCTCCTATCCTATGCAATCCATGCTTAGAACTTATCCTCTTGGCTGAGTTTAAAGCCAAAGACTAACACCTAAACACTACGTGACATTGAGGCTCCATTAACAAACACTAACATGAGTGCTGGATACTCTAGTCTAGGTTAACTTATTCACTTGGCTGGGTTTGAAGCCAAGGACTGGCACATAAACTTGACTATGCAAAGTATGTAACCCATTGGCTGGGTTAAAAGCCAAAGCCTGCTCCACTAAGCAAAGCCATGTCACCTATATAAGTTGATAAAAGTATTTGAAGCACAAATAACACATGTAAGTTCACTTAGGCATTTTAACAAGCACATAGATCTGCTTGATTTTCAATACATAGACATATTGAATCATGCCATAGATTTATGTAAACAAACATATATTAAAAGCCAAAGATACATACAAATCCTTTATTCAAAGCCTAATCTAATATACAACAATAAACACCCAAAGATGTAGCCTAATATAGCAACATATTTACAAGAAATAGAGAAAGAGCAAGAAGAACTCCCCTAAATTCTTGCTTCCAAATCTGTACAAATCCTTCAATCTTTGTTTAATGCTTCAATCTTAGCTCGGTATGGGGTTTAGATGGTGATTTTTGGTGTTTGGTGAAGTGGGTAAAGGGTTAGGGTTTATTAAGGTTTTAGAAATAAAAGTTCTTCCCCTACAAATAAGCTAAAATGAGCTTTAAATAGGCCTTTTGGAACTACTAGAAGACTTAACCAGTCGACCAGTACTAGGGCATCACTTAGCCTATCCTTTTATGGAGCTTCTGGAACTATTGGAAGAGTGTACTGGAAGACACTATCGGTCCACTGGTACTGGAACAGGGGTCAATCTGTGATAGCATATCTTCTTTGTTTTAGCTCGGTTTTCGCTTCCATTTTCTCCAGTACTTCTTGGCCTCGTGCATCATCTAGCATGCTCGAATCTTGCTCCGAAACATCAAATCTTTATCAATATTCTTCCAAAATTCTTCATTTAAGCTCAAGCGTCAACTTTACCTAAAATGCACCTTAGTCATGCAATTAGTGCACTTAGAGGGTGTTTGGATTGGCTTATAAAAAAGCTACCTAAAGCACAAGTTGTTTTTTTTTATTGTCAACTTTAAGTAGTTACATGTTTGAATAAAAGTTGTAATTATAAAAATAAGTATTTACATATTTGATTAAAGTGGGTTGAAAAGTAAGCTATATAGTTAAAATAACTATTAAGAACATTAAAATAGAATTTAAAAAGGTAAGTATAAGATAAAAGAAAAAAGATATTTTAGTAATAAAAATAAAAAGGTAAGGATAAGATAGTAAATGATTTCATCAAACTTGCTTTTTCTCAAAGTGCTTAAAGCCGTAAAAAACAAAAGCTAGGGTTGGGTAGCTTTTTATTTTCTACTTAAAGCCACTTAAAAAAAGCATGTTTTTAATTAAAACAAAAATTTTTATTAGTTTAAATTAGGCTTTACGTAGGTTTAAATAGAAAAAAAGCTAAACTAAACACCCTCTTAGTGTAGCATTTATGCAATTATTCACCTTATGCAGAACTATTAACAAATATGCATAAACTCGATACTAAATGCACAAAAATGAGCCTTAAAACACTCTAAGAAGTGGAAGCAAACACTATATACAAACACATACAACTCACAGACATCAACAACCCCAAACCTTCCCCTTGCTTGTCCCCAAGCAAGCCTAAACCAAGTCTATCCTCATGCTTTTTAAAGAGTTGCCGGTTGTATTGACTTGCTATCTTTTTGCTTCTAAGGGGTATAAGGGGTCGTTTCTTTCGTGCAAGAGCTTCCTTAGCCTTTTTCGGATCCTCCTCTCAATCACAAGGTGTCTCACACCTCTTAAGAAGTTACCGAGTAGCTAGAACCACCACAAACTTAGGATTCTGACTCATATACCTGAGATGTTAATGCTTCGTGCGCTATCAACTAACATGGCCTCTCAATATGCACTTAGCCCCAAATATACAAGGAGAAAAGAAGATACATCACAATGGCTCACACTTTGACATAAGAGCCTTATTTACAACACAGTGAAATAGCAAAAGAGATAACTGTGTCAAGTTGACATTGTGTCACTTGACACTTGTTCAACATACTTCACTTTTCAATCTTTTTGTTGCCTTTTTAGCTTCTTTTTCCATATATATCTTTTCAATTTTTTTCACATTTTTCCATTTTTCCATTTTTTTGAACTTTTTTTCTTGCAATACATAACATAACTAAAGGAAAAAAAAAGAAGGGGCTAAGGCACACTAAAAGAACTAATCAAGGATCGGACACTCATATCAACAACCTTTAAAAACACTTTTTCCAACCAAGTTGTGGGGAAACCACAAGGTGCATTCTTAGAAGTGCTCACTCCCCACAACTTTCAAAAAGATTTTCTTCAAAGTATAGGTCATATCCCACACTTCATTCACTACCCACAATACATTCTCATCTTCTCCAATCAATTAACTAAATAGCAAAGGCCAACTCTTCAACCATCATAAAGACAAACCAATGCAAACATGCAAAAAATTGAAAAAATTGAACACATTTTGGGCAAAACAAGGCAAGCAAGCAAATCTACCATACAAATGATACAAACAATAAAGGGACAACCACACCCCCAAACCTAAAATTTTCTTTTCCTTAAGCAAATAGCACTAAGCACAACAAGTAAGTACATGAACGTATATAGGGAATGTGGAAGGGATAGATAGGGACAAGTGAAAGATGGATAGGTATAACCTTGCTTTCGTGTAGCCCGTGAATGCCAAAGATAATCCAATGATCTACTTCTCTACTCCTTAGCAGAAAGCACTAATGCTAAAAAAAAAAAGAAGAGATTAGTAGTCGAAATAGTGCAAATCCACATTGACATTTCAAAAAGATAAACAAGGATGGTGCAAGGGGTATAGGATTGCTGTACAAATGATGTAATAGAGCAAGAACAGGAAGCAAAAATCTTAACCTACTAAGAATATAAACAAAGTATAACCTAAACTACTAAAAGACAAAGAAAACAAAAGCAAACAAAAGCAATCCAATCTACTATATACAAAGAAAGAATATGTAAAAGAAAACTCATCTACTACATACAAAAGCAAAGGCAAGTAAATACAAGAAGAATAAGAAAAATATGAACAAGTCTAGGGTGCCTTCTAGTATCATTGGATTTGACGCCCCCATTCATGTGCCAACGTTAGAGCAATACATGTTTAAAGTTGCATGGCCCAAATTGCCAAATAATCATTAAAGTGCATAAGGTAGAGGGCAAAGTGTCTTACACTAAAGGTTAGGGCAATGAATGCACAGTGCACCTATTTTCAAGATCCCACCCTAAATATCAAATGAATATGTGCACACAAGTATGGAATAAGGCATGCTCAAACATGAAAGACCATGTCCTGCTCACTCTCTAATTAACCATCCCATGGCTTTCTTTTTGTAATCAAGGGCTAAAACACACCTTTCCTTGGGGTCAAAGATAGGTCTAATGCATGTAAAGTGGGAGAGGTATTTGTTAACCCTAGATGAAAGTGCTCTATGAAAGAATGCATGAATGTGAGCTCCAAAAAGAGGGAGGCTCAATGGAATAGGAAAGGAGAGTAGGAACGACATTCGGAGAAGGAGGGTCAAAGATAAGGGAGTTTAAAGTAGTAAAACTCTTCTTCTCCTCAAGATATAACCTTATCAAGCCTAAGACACTCTAACTTCTCACAAGGGGTGGACTCAATCTTAATAGGCTCACTCACACTGAGAGAAGGTTCATGTTCATCAAGAAAACACTTAACCTTATCAATCAATTTCCTAGTTAAAAGGATAGAAGAAAGTATTAACAACAATTCATCAAACATACCTAAAGACCCATAGGTTGCAATTTCAAGCTAATAAATTTCTTCCTTAAGTGTCTTCTTGGAGTGACTATTCTCCTCAATACAACAATGCTTAGCTCTAAAAGAATTATCATGTAAAAACTCCGAAATTGATGCTTTATTCTCTCGAGTAGATGAATCTAAATCAACACTAGCTAAGATCTCATCAAATGCTTCCACAAATTTATCTTTAGTGGTTGTCATCTCCTTATCACGCTCTTCATAAAGGGTTGGCACAAATGGAGAGGACAAAAGGGACTCAACAAATTCCTTATCATGTATGCATGTATGCTCAAGGGAAGAATGCACGCTAAACTCCCTAAATGCTGACTCAGAATGCAATTAAGTACTATGAACATGAGACTCAACCTCTATGTATGTGTGCAGTGTGAGAAGAGAGGAAAAAGTAGGCTCATGTGACTCAATAGGCCGCAATGGAGAATAGGGCACCACTTTCTCTAAAACATGGCCCAAGAAGTTATCAAGAACCAAATTACTGTCATGCTCACTCTCATCCTCTCTCCAAGATGTGATCTCTTCATCTACCCCTCTTTCTAATTTCCTTTCCAACATATCATCCTATTCACCCTTATGTTCCTCCTTTCTGGGTCTCTTCTATCTCTTCAACCTGGTCTAAAATTATCTCAAGACTTCTAACCACGGGCTGCTCACTCTCAATCTCTCTCTTCAAGCACTCACCTAGATAATCAACTTGTTGCATCATGCTATCTAGTCTCTCTCGATTGGATTGGATGAGAGATAGAAGATAGGTAATCTTCTCATCTTGTGAAAGAGACCTAAAAGAAAAGGGTTCAACTGGGTGAAAATGGTAATCATGTTGAAAATCATTTTGTGCATAACCATAAAAGACTTAGGAGAGGAATGGGTGGGAAAAGAAGGTGTTGGAGGTGAACAATCAAAACTAGAGGATGAATAGAATGAAGAATCATCTTGACCCGATGGTGAAAATGCATGATGTTACTCCCTAGAATCATGATAACTAGATGTAGATACATGCATGGGCACATGGTCACCTTGGGCATTCTTGGGTGTTGTATGTAATCGGGGATATACGTCCCTATAGTCATGATTTCTAAGTGAAGGTGTGAAGGTGCATGAGATAATACATGACTATAGGGGTCATGGCTAGCACTAACCCAAGATTGGGGGTTCATATAGGGAAAGGGACAATGATCATATAGGAAGAGGTTGCATGTGACCACATAAAAGCATGAAAATCATCCATGTTCAATCAATCACAAGTAATCCTCTCCACAATTCATTTTTTTTAATTTTCAAATTTTTTGATTCTTTTGGGTTTTTCAAGATTTTTCAATTTTTTGGTAGTTTTCGAACAATGGAAAGCAAGCAAAGATAAAGCACATGCAAGTAACTGATCATAGACATAAAAACACACAAAGAACCAATACCTTGCCTCCTCGGCAACAGCGTCAAAAACTTGATTGTGTTTGAGTTTTACACCCGTAAGTGTATAGTTTTTCCGTGGTATAGCAGATTTGAGTACGGGTATCGTCTCTACAGGGAGGCTACCTTAGTTTGGTCTCTATGTGCTCGGGCGCCTAAAACTAGCTATTTGCATGTGTGTTCTTTCTTTAGGATGGAAGGGAGCTCGAGAAGAAAAGAAATAAAACCTAAGCTACAGAGGAACTTAAGGGTGCCAAGCTAATAAAGAAAACCTAACAAGGAAGAAGGGGACCTAAGGCGATTACGTTGCAACTAAACTCGGGCTCTGCTAGCGGATTAGGTCTATCTATGGCTCGGGACTTCTATTGCCATTGTGTTGATCGGGGATCTCTAAACCAATACTAGTGGTTCAACTCCTTAGCTGGGTTTAAAGCTAAGGGCCAACCCCTCTAAGCCTATGCAATCCGTGTTTAGAACTTATCCGTTTGGCGGGGTTTAAAGCCAAAGACTAGCACCTAAACTCGACTAAGCAAATCATGTAACCTATTGGCTAGGTTTACAGCCAAAGCCTACTCTACTAAGCAAAGCCATGTATTAAGCACAACCACATCACCTATATAAGTAGATAAAAGCATTTGAAGCACAAATAACTTATGCAAGTTCACTTAGGCATTTTAACAAACACATAGACATGCTTGATTTTCAATACATAGACAAATTGAATCATGCCAAGATTTATGTAAACAAACATATATTAAGAGCCAAAGATATACACAAATGATTTATTCAAAGCACTAAGCTAATATACAACAACAAACACCTAAAGATCTAGCCTAATCTAGCAACATATTTACAAGAAATAGAGAAAGAACAAGAAGAACTCTCCTAAATTCTTGCTTCCAAATCTGCGCAAATCCTTTAAATCTTTGTTTAATGCTTTAATCCTAGCTTGGTATAGGGTTTAGATGGTGGTTTTAATCGTTTGGTGAAGTGGGTAAAGGGCTAGGATTTATTAGAGTTTTAGAAATAAAAGTTCCTCCTCCACAATTGAGCTGAAACAGGCTTTAAATAGGCCTTCAGCACAACTACCTAATTACCTAACCGGTCGACCGGTACTAGGGCATCACTTAGCCAATACTTTTGATGGAGTTTCTAGAACTACCAGAAGACACTACCGGTCGACCGGTACTGGAACAAGGGGTCAACCTGTAGTAGCACATCTTCTTCGTTTTAGCTCCGTTTTCACTTCCGTTTTCTCCAGTACTTTCTTCTTGGCTTCATGGATCACTAGCATGCTTGAATCTTGTTTTAAAACATCAAATCTTCATCAATGTTCTTCCATATTTCTTCGTTTAAGCTCAAGCATCAACTTAACACAAAGTGCACCTTAGTCATGCAATTAGTGCACTTAGTGTAGCATTTATGTAATTATTGACCTTATGCATAACTATTAATAAATATGCATAAAATCTATACTAAATGAACATAAACAAGCTTTAAAACACCCTAAAAAGTGTAAGCAAACACTATATACAAACATGCACAACTCACACACATCAATTGGCCTTCTGTCATTTTTGACTCAGCATCTTTCTAGGCTTCAGAAGAGTTTACTATCACAACAGAACAAAGATTTGTTAGGCATACTTATACTCTTCTGTGGTGAGTTCTATGTCCAAGTTTCATTTCTAGTCCACAAAATTCAGTCTATACTCTTTGAGAATTGTAGCTAGTGGACTGAACAAAGACATCTTTCTAGATATACAACATTACAATCATAATTAATTTATGAGTATGGAATTGATGCATGTATAATATGTATGGTATCATTGGAAATAAAACACACAAGTACTTTTACATCATTTGCCTTTTAGTAGATTAACCATTAAACTACTCGATGTAACAGTGGCTCAACGTCCTCAAAAGAACTCCACCGATGGGATAGCCGAACTTATGAACATTAAGTTAAGCGCCATCACTTATTTGAATTGACAATTATCTATATATGATCCAACTGAATAATTAAATTACTGTTTCATTTGGCTTCTTAAATCTGGTAACGAATTCTATCAATGAGATAGTTGAACCTATCATTTAAGTAGAGTTTATACTCATTCCTTATGTTTATTTAAGCCCTCCGATGGGGTAGTTACTTTAATCAATGTTGCATGAGCAAATCTTTAATGAAGAACTCCATCGATAGGATGGCCAAACACACTAAGACCTTTTTGAATAAACATTTTAAATTCACCTTGCTAAATCTTGATAAAGTGGCACCCCCGATGGGAAAGTTAATGACATTTACCATTAGCATGAATTGGATATGGAAAGCCGTAGGGTATTTCCAGTCCCTTCTCCTACTCAATATTTTAACATAAGGTTTTCTCTATTTTTGGAATTTTTGCTTTTGTTTTAGATCTAAATGCGCTTGGGATTTGCGAAACACTTTGGGTTTTGCTAATCCCCTTTGTGTTACTAAAACATCGCAATACCATAATAGATTATTTACCTATATCTGGGTGTATAAACCCTTAGGTTGTCATATTGTAAATCTCAAGTTAAGTTTTTCATTTTTTCATGAGATTGAATGGCATCTTTAGACATAATTGCTTACAATTATCTTGTTTAAGCCAATCTCGTTTTAATGAATTGACTATCATTGGGAATTAACACATAGGATTGGCCAATTTTTAAATCCTAATGAGTAGACATATTTCTAGGTGGTAATCATATTTGTGCTTATGTAAATATGTTAAAACATATATCAATGCATTATGAACATCTACCAAAATATGTTAGAATCCCTCTTTGATGGCTCCATACAATCTTTAATTCAAAAGCACAAAACAGAAATCTTTGTTGCAATTTCTGCCAGAGCTAGTTGAACGTAAAGGAGGAGCCAATTGACCAATTCGACTGCTCCAAAATTTTTACTTTCTGGAAGTACCGGTCGATTGAGCTAAATACCTTACCAGTCTATCGGTTAGGTCCAGCTGGTCGATCGCCTCTTTCAACCCCTTAGTTTCTACCCTTTTTGCTTCCACCGATCAACCGGCAAGCTTGACTGGCTGAAGCAGATTTGCTCCTCTATGTTGTTTTTCCTTGATTCTCTTCTTGGTCTTTAAAGATTACAATAATAATGCACTTTGCTACTACTAATACAAGCTTACAATCATAAAAGAAACATTACAAGGATATCCAAGCATCCTATGATTCTTTCAAATAAAGCTACAAGCAACAACCATAAAGATCTATACATGAAATTGCCTATGGCCAAGCTTTGTTGATCGTACACGAAACTCTATCATGCATACATACGAACCATTAGGGGGATTTTATATCACCTGCACATACAAGCATAAAACTAAAAGTATATGCAACACAAGATTTCCTAATCTTGCCACTCATAAGATGGCTAAAAAATTTATGTAAATACAATATTCTTGTATAGTCTAAGCATGTTGTGTATGAACATCGCTCTGATACCAATTGTAAGATTGATAATATTACATGTGGTCTATCCTACTCCATATTTTCAAAAACTCTACCAAGAAAACATGCTAGGAAAATAAAATAACCACATAACACACATAAGAACATGCTTAAGAACATATAGAACATAACTAGTATTTGCAAAATGTGTAAAGCTAACCTCTTGAAGCATAGGGCCTTTGATGAAGTTATAACCACCACGAGCTTTGTTCTTGCTCACAAATAAGGCCACCAAAAATTTTACTATAAGGGTGTCGTAATAGGCAACTCCCTAGTCTTCTTCCTTATAATTGAAGAGACTTATCTTGAGAGAATAGCCTCTTGTATGGAAAGAAGCAAAGTAATATGCTCGTGAAAAACTAAAGCAAAAATCACACAATAAGTGTGTACTATGTGTTGTAGTGTTTTCTTGCCAAGGAGGAAGAAATCAACTACAAAGTGGATGGCATAAATGGTTTAGGGTCTTGCCTATTTATAAGAAGAACCTTAGCACCCCAAGTTGCTAATCTTTCCATGCAAAAGAAAATTTCCTATGTAGTAATTCCTTTATGCAACTTGTTCCCTTATTTTGGAAGACTTATGCAAGTTGTCCACTTGTCTTGGAAGACTTGTGCAAGTTGTTCACTTGTCTTGGAAGACTTGTGCAAGTTGTCCCCTTGTCTTGCAAGACTTGGGCCAAGACCACCATCCAAACCCAACATATAGTTCATAATCCATGTAGAGGCCCAAGCCCAATAGGAAACCAACCTAGCCCAATTAGGTTATCTTGGACTCTAAAGAAAGCCCAAACCCAATTCTAAGCTTTGGCCCAATAAGGCTACTCCCACAATATAGAATTTTCTCTTTCAAGATTACTCTCTCTAAATCATTTCAACTAGAGAAGGGACCAAGAAAGCACAATAAACCTTGGCTTCCAAAAATAATAAAAAATATCCTTGCCTTATTTAGGAGGCATAATAATTATTTTTAACTCCAATCTAGTCCACCATAAGATAAAAGTTGCACTCCAAGAATAATTGCTATTACCCAGAAGTTTATCACAAAAAGAGTGTGAACTTTGTCTTTGACCTACTAAACAACCGACCATAATGCCCCTCTATGTATACCCATATCTAAGACTGGTCCTTTGGCTTGTGTACTATCACCTCCTTAGCTACATCTTTTTCTGTTGAGTTTCTTCTCCTATTGCCAAACATCCTTGGTTATGGAATCTCTTGATATCGAGAGTGACCCTCAATCTACATGACCGATACACACATAAAGATAGTATCACTAGATCTATATTCAAATGATAAATTTGGACAATCTTAAAGAGGGCACATAGATTTCATATTTCATGTGCTTGTTTCCATAAATTAAAACTTAACACTCAATGCACGAGATTATTGATCCTAATAAAGTAAGATCTCACCCAAACTAAATCGAAGTACCAAACCCTAACTTCATTAGTTCATCCACATATGCTCAAGATTAAGAGCAATGATCATTTAGTAGTAATGAGTATCTTGTTTTTCTTCGTTGCCAACATGTCTCTAGAAAACATACTCACAATAGTCCTGTCCAATACGTGGCACACTTACTATCAAGACAAATCTGAAAAGTCCTCCAATGACACAGGTAGATCACCTTCAACAAGGAGACTTACTTAATAGAAAGTTATTCCAATAGAGCGCCCAACACTACCATTCAGTTATAGACTCAATTTATGACGTGACTAAATCTAGACTTGGACCAATTGTGCGTCCAGCCTCACTATGCACCCAAGTCATTACTTTAAGTCAAAGGATCTTTACACATACATCAATAAAACATGCCAGAGACAATACGTAAGAAACTCATAATGCCATTTAACAAAATGATTATACATTATTTAATATCCAAAATGTCATATACAAGTAAGGTTTAGGGCATACTAATCCTAACATCAGTAAGCCTCTAAACCATGGGCAGTCGAGTAGGCGGGCAACTGGCCCTAACCAGTAACTAAAGTTACAAGTCTAGTTGCACCATGGCTAAGTCGGGCGACTAGCTGGGCATTCAACTGCTTGTTTTGCCTCGAAAAAAAATGAAATTTTGAGCTAAAAAGCTCATTTTAAAGCCATTTGTGCCCATATAATGCATGATTTTCATTAAAAAAATACATTTTAATCATAGTCTAGCATCCCCATTTCTCTCCTAATTTTACAAAATTGATCTTCATGCAATGGTTTTGCAAAAATATCAACAACTTGATACAATGTATCAATAAATTCAAGCATAATGTCACATTTTTCCACATGATCCCTAATGAAATGGTGCCTAATCTTAATATGTTTAGTTCTAGAATGTTGAATGGGATTCTTAGTGAGATTTACAGGACTAGTATTGTCATAATAAATAGGAATATGATCATAATGCAAGCCATAATCAAGTTTTGCTTCATCTATAATATTTAAGCCACACAACTACTTGCAGGAATGTATTCAGCTTCTATAGTAGAATTGTAACACTTTTTTGTTTCCTACATGACCAAGATATTAAAGAATGTCCTAAAAATTGACAAGTTCTACTAATGCTTTTATGGTCCACTTTGCATCCAACATAACCAATATTAGAAAAGCCATATAAGTCAAATGACGTTCCTTTAGCATACCATAGTCCTAAATTGCAAGTGCCTTTAAGATATCTTATAATTCTTTTAATAGCAACTAGGTGTGATTCTTTAGGATTTGATTGAAATCTAGCACATAAACACATAGCAAATGTAACATCCAGCCTAGAGGCTTTCAAGTAGAATAGGCTACTAATTATACCTTTATATTTCTTCTCATCCACAGGCTTACCCTTTTTGTCCTTATCTAGCTTTATTAATGGACTCATTGGGGTTCCGATCTCTTTAGCTTCCTCAAGCCCCAACTCTTGATGATTTCCTCTGTGTATTTGGCTTGATTTATGAGTTGTCTTTTGTTTGCTTGATTTGGAGTCCGAGGAAAAAGGTCAATTCTCCTATCATGGTCATTTTGAACTCCCTATGAATATAATTCGAAAAACTCTCCCACAAGGCAACATTAGGGGCACCAAAAATTATATCATCCACATAAATTTGTACAAGTAAAATATCATTTCCTTCCCTTTTAATAAACAAAGTGGAGTCAAATTTTCCTCTTTCAAAACCATTTTCTACAAGAAATCCACTAAGTCTTTCATACCAAGCTCTAGGAGCTTGCTTTAAACCATATAAAGCCTTTTTTAGTTTGAAAACATGGTTTAGAAATCAAGGATCTTCAAAATCGAGAGGTTGTTCAACAAATACCTCATTTTCACTAAAACCATTTAGAAAAGCACTCTTGACATTCATTTGATAAAGCTTAAAATCCATATAACATGCAAATACAAGTAATATGCGAGTGGATTCAAGTCTAGCTATAAGGGCATAGGTCTCATCATAGTCAATGTCTTCTTCTTCATTATACCCTTGGGCTACAAGTCTAGCCTTGCTCCTGGTTACTACACTAGCTTCATCTAGTTTGTTTCTAAATACTCATTTAGTTACAATCACCGGGTGGTCTCTTGATCTTCAACTAATTTTCAAACCTTATTTCTAGCAAATTGATTTAATTCCTCTTACATAGCTATTATTCAATTTTCATCAAGCAAAGTTTCTGTAATATTTTTAGGTTTTATAAGAGAAATGAATGCATAATGTTCATAAAAAGCATTGATGTTACACCTAGTTCTTATGTTTTGAGATGGATCACCAAGGATTTGATCTTTGAGGATGATTCTATACTAATTTTCAACTCTTTGGTAAGTCTTCATTAGTCTCGTTCTTCTTCGTGTTACTTTGGTTTGAGCATTGTTTGTCATTCTTCTTGGCTTGAGATTCCTCTTCTTGTTGTGTATCTTCTTGTTTTGTTGGAATTTCTTTGTCTTTTGGGGATGGATCTTCAAGTGTAGTTCTCTCCAAAAGATGATCTACATTATCAACTTTCTCTCTCGTCTCAAATGGGTTAGTCTCATCAAATGTGACATGCATTGATTCTTCCACAACAAGAGTTCTTTTATTATAGACTTTATAAGCTTGACTCTTGGTAGAATATCCTAAAAATATGCCTTTATCTGATTTAGCATCAAATTTTCTTAAATGATCTTTAGTGTTCAAGATAAAACATTTACAACCAAATGCTTTGAAATATGAAATCTTAGGATTTTTGTCGTGCCAAAGTTCATATTGGGTTTTGTTCAAAATGGTCTAATTAAAACTCTATTTTGCACATGACATGTGGTGTTTATGGCTTCACTCCAAAAATATGTTGGCAAGTTGTGTTCTTTTAACATGGTTTTTGCCTTTTCTTGTAGTGTATGATTCTTCCTCTCTACTATCCCATTTTGTTGAGGAGTCCGAGGAGCAAAAAGTTGTGCTCTGTGCCATAATCACCACAAAAATGCATAAAAGGAGTATTCACGTATTCTGTGCCATTAGCACTATGAATGCAAGTAATAAAATAGTCTTTCTCATTTTTCACTTTTCTACACACTCTTGCAAATTCATTGAAGGCATCATTTTTGTGTGCAAGAAACATGACCCATGTAAATCTAGCATAGTCATCATATCTAAAACCACGTAGGCTTGCCACATCAATTGGTCCAAACAAGTCCATATGCAACAATCATAATGCTCCATTAGTTGAAACCTTGTTGATGGGTTTGAAAGTTGTTTTATGCTGTTTTTCTAGTTGACATGCATCACAAACTTTGTTTCTATCAAATTTAAGTTTTGGCAAATCTATAACAAGATCATGTTTTGATAACTGTTTAATAAACTCATGCTAGCATGCCCTAATCTTCTATGCCATAACCAAACATTATCATGTACAGCTAATAAGCATTTAACTTGTTAACACTAAAGTTGATCAATTTCAACAGTGTATACATTCTCATTTCTCCTAGCAATGAATAATACATTATTATTTCCACAGTCATGTACAATGCAACTAGATGTTTCAAATACTACTTTATGACCCTTATCACATAATTGACTTATGCTAAGCAAATTGAATTTAAGACCCTCTACAAGTAAGACATTATGAATAGCAAGAGAATCTCTATTACCAATGCTACCTTTACCAATTATTTTTCCTGTGATATTGTCCCCAAAGGTAACATCTCCACCTTTGGATCTCTTCAATTTATAGAAAGTGATGGGTTCCTCGTCATGTGTTTAAAACAACCACTATCCAAGATCCATTTCATCTTGCTAGTTTTGCTCACATATCATACCTACAAGCATGAAATTCAAATGCAATTCTTTATTTTAAGTCCCCAACACCTTGGATCTTTGACATTAGTATTAATTTTTGGCCTTGATGACCCATTTAGGTCTTTGCCAATGTGGGACATGTGATCCTCTATCACAAAGTTTTCTAAAGTAACAATAAGTTGATACATGTCCTTTCTTTTCACAATATGTGCAATGATGTTTGACTTTGGAGAGGTGAAGGAAGTGGAGGTAAAAGTTGATGCCTTGACAAAATAAGTTTTAAAATATTTTTGGTTGATAGTTGGCATATAACCAATTCCACTCTTATCAAAGGCCAATTTTTGAGATCCAAGAAGTTTTTCAAAGTTTTCCTTGCCATTCGTAAATTTTTTAACAACTCCATTCAAATCTTGATTTCTCTTTTGTAAATTCTTTATTTCCTTTTCAAATTTTACAAAATCTTCAGCAAATGATTCATTTTCTTTTTCCAAAGTTTCAATTTTCTCAATAAGAGATGCATTCTTATTTTCTAGAATTTCTTTTTCATCAAAAGCAAGTTTTAACTTTCTATGCATTTGTTTATTTTCTGCTAAAACCAATGAGAAGTCATCATGTAATTCTACAAATGCCTCTTTTAGTTCCTCAAAGGTATATTCCTCTTCCTCCTCCTCACTAGATGAGTAATAAATAGATGAAGAAGATTATACCTCATTCTCATTGGCTATGAGGCAAAAATTTGCAATCTTATGTTGTTCTTCCATGTCCCCCTTGCTCTCGAAATTATCCCATGTTGCCTTAAGTGCTTTGTCTTCCTTCTTCTTTGCAAGCTTTGGACAATTCACCTTGATGTGTCTCGGCTTGTTGTAGTTGAAGCACTTTAATTCAACACTTCTTGCTTCTTTTTGTTTCTTGAATTCCTTCACTACTTTTCCATTTCTTTTCCAATTGTTGTTGTTCAAAGAGGATCCTCTCTTTATCTTTCTAAATTTCATAAATTTTTTGAAGTTTTAGGCAAAAAGTACAATCTCGTCATCTTTCAATTCATGCTCATCATCTTCATCTTCACTTGATGTGTATTTTGATGTTGCAAGTGCTATGGACTTCTTAATCTTCTTATCATCTTCTTCATGGCCCTTTATCTCAAGCTTATGAGTCATAAGTGACCCAATAAGCTCATTTAGTTCCAAAGTATTAGGGTCTTTGGCTTACTTAATGGCCGTCACCTTGGGTTGCCATGATGATGGGAAACTTCTTAGGACCTTTCTTACTTTTTCTTCATTTGAATAATCTTTTCCAAGTGCCTTCAAGCCATTAATAATCTCAACAAATCTAGAAAACATTTGCTCAATACTTTTGTTAAGAAGTATTTTAAACATTCATATTTATGTACAAGCATAGCAATTTTAGATTCTTTTACTTGGCTAGTCCCCTCATAGGTTACTTCTAACTGGTCTTAAAGTTCCTTAGCCGAAGTACACCACTTACCCTAGCAAATTAGGTTATATTCATGGCATAGAACAAATAATGTAAATCCTTTTGATTTAATTCAAACAACTGAATATCCTTATCATTCCATTCACTCTTGGGTTTTGGAACTCTCCTATCTCCTTTTATTTTAGTAGGCAATGTGATTGAATGAATACTTTCATTCTCATTTTTCATAAGGCATAATTAGTTCCATAAAAAAGGAGTGCTTGCTTAATAGAAATACTATCCATATTTGCCAAATATAGTTCTACTAGTTGTTAAACTATAGGTAGAACCCTAGCTCTGATACCAATTGTAAAGGCAAATATCTTAAGAGGGAGTAGGGGTGAATTAATATATTGGACAAATTTTTGGAATTAAATTTTATCAAATAAATCATACACTTTCACTTAAGCAATATGTCAAACACTACTTAATCAATAATGGAAAGTAAAGTACTCTGCAAAAAAAAGTAAAGTAAATTAGAAACAAGGAAGAGAATGACAAGCAATTTTTAGGTGGTTCGGCCTTGCCTACGTCCATCACCTAAGGTAGCTCCCCTTAGGACTTCAATCAACTCCACTATGATGCTTCTTCAAAGCTTGGTGAAGCACAAACCAAATATTACAACTCTTTGAATCCAAATTTCAAAGAACCCAAGAGACACTCTCTATAGGGCTCCCTCTCACTCTTTTCAAGCTCAATATATATATATCTCACAAGATTTTCTAGCTCAAAGAGTGTGTATGTATCAAGAATTTGAAGGAATAGGTGATAAAAATGATATAACTTCTCACAAGTAGATATGACAATTTTGAAGCTCTTGAATGCTCAAAGATATCACTATAATAGCTCGATAATTTTCAGCAATGAATGATGGAGAAGGATTTTGCAAGCTTGGATTCTTGTATTGAATGCTATTGAAGTGTATTTAAAGAGATTTTGAAGAATTAGGGCAAGATAGGTGAAATTGGGGAAGAGAAAGTGGTTGAAACAGCCATAAATGGCTATAACATTTAATGCAACAAAACCAGGGTCGGTCGACCAGGGGTACAACCGACCTTGTTCCCCAAGCTTACTAACTAAGTTCGGTCGCTAGATAGGTCAACCGGCCTAGGGTCTAGCTTGGGGTCTGGCCTTGGTCAAAAGCCAAGTTTGAAACCTGAGCTCAAAGGTACTAGTACAAGTGGCCAGTTGCTAGGTCAAGTGATCAGCCTAGAGTATGACTATCTCCTATAACTTTCAATTTCAAGTATTTTAAGCACCACTTTGTAATTTACTTTGAATCTAAAGCAATAATACAATGTGAAAACACTTCAAAGAGATTGTAAAGCCTTTTGAAAACATAGCAAGAGATTTTGTAAATAGTTTAAGGCTTTTTGGGATGAATTTGGCAATCAAGATATGTTATACCCAAGTTTAAACAAAGTGATAGAAGAACGATTTGCAATGAAATCATGAGTAAGCTATAATAGACTACTCTAAGGCATTCACAGAAGAGAACAAAAGTCAGTACTCCTTATGTTGCCTCGTCTCCTCCTTGTGACTTCACGTCCTTCTTCTTCTATCTTGAACTCTTCTTATCTTGAATAACTTAAGACATTTTTGATGAATTCTCTTGTGCTCTTAATCATGGCTTAATTTCAAGACATCCAACCACCTAACTTAAGAATATGCTCAACCAGCTCAAAGTATAAGTAGCAATTTAATAACTATAATTTGCATCATCAAAACAATGTAAAATCAATATCAAGCCAACAAGTTGGTTTAATTTGGAACTTTTATCACCTAAAAATGTTCTATTTGCATTTAAACTCCTCAAGATAAAAATCCTAGTCTACCTAGGAGTTCTATTGTTAAGATAATTTTTACAATGGGGTCAATTAAGTTTGGAAAATAGCTAAAATAATTCATGCACCAGAAAATATTGAAGACACGTATGATCTTGGAGAAGTTTAAAAAGAAAGAATTCTCTTCTTCTCCTCTCCTTCTTCTTTTGATCGACCAAAGCAAAGAATAGATTTTTACAATTCTAAAATTGAATTCTTGCACCGAAAATTTGGTTCTTGCTTATAGATAACATCTCCCCAGTCATAGTAGGGAAGATCACAAGCATTTTAGGTTGTTCTTATAAAGGTTTTGGAGAGAAAAACACATGAGGACAAAAACTATTTTTTTTCCTATCACTGTCTATGTAACCTCCAAACTAGGTTTGATCAGGTGTTCATCACTTATCTGATCGTACTAAAACTTTAGAAGGACATTCTACACTTCCAGGGCTTTAAATTCAATTGTTGGATTATCGATCAAACGTCAAGAAGATCGTCAGATAATCAGCAAAACTTTCTGGTTGTTTTTGTACTCCAAGAAGTAAACTTGTTCTAACAATTTATCGTTTGTGTTCTTATTTACATATACATGTGTGGTATCATTGTATACAAGAATTTATTTTGTCGCTGTGCCTAGGGTTAAAAAAATTAAAAAATTGACCTAAGGTTAGTCTTGTATGGCCCATTAGATCCTTCAAGTGGTATTAGAGCAGGTTACCACTGCACATGCTTAGGATAATCGATCTAGAATGCTAGAATAAAAAAGAACGCGAGTAATTGTCTCAGGATGGTGAGAATAGATGCATTTTTCAATGTGTTACTTGCTAGAATATTGCTAAACATGTAGGGATTTAATGTTCTCTCATGATGGTTCGTATGTATGTTGTTTAGAATTGACGTATAGTCAACATTGTATAATCATAGGATAGTTTTACAATTAATTAGTTTGCTAGAAAATTTTGTAGCTTTGGTTTAAAAAAAGCGTAAGAATTATATGACATGCATTTTTGGGCCTATTTATGTTTCATTTTAGTATTAAAAGCTTGTATAGGCTTTCTAGCATAATTTCATGCAATATCCTCTTCGATTGGAGAGCATCACAAGCATTCATGGAGAAAAAGGTGATCATGATCCATGGAGAGAGGTGTTCAAGGGCTTGGAAGAGCCAAGAAAGGTCCAAACCAATCAAAAAGGCTGATTTGGGCCTAAGGTCCATAGAGCAAAATGTTGGCCAAGCTTAAGTTTTTGGTTTTAGGCCATTATGGCCTAAAGCATTGATCAAGGAGCCATCATGAGAGAACCATGTGCTATGGATGCTTTAAGTTTATGTATCTATTATATGATTGCTTGTATGTATGATTTTGAGCATGCCTAATATCACATAGTCACATTGTCCACCTAATAGGGTTTAAAATTGGCAAACCCCTAGATTTAGTTTTTTAAAAACAAAGTTGGTTAAGTCTTGACAATCTAAGCTGCTTGGACTAAGTAATTGGAAAAACAATTAAGTCTAAAGATGCAAACTAGGATGGCCCAAAATTGGATAGGATTTAATTTGTGGACTTTAAATCCTAAGAACCATGTAGGACTTAACTAGATAACTTTGTAATGCCTACCTAAAGGATTTTGAATCCGGGTTTAGGTTTAAACTCTATTTTGATACAAACAACTAGTTTATAACACAAAGAGGATTTACGTCTAGAGAGTGTTAAGATCAAAGCTAAAGGCATCAAGATAAAATAGAGGAAGTCATATTGCCAACCTAAGGGTTTGTTAAAATCCTAGCATTAGGTCAAAAATCTATTTGAATGCCATGTAAAGTTTTAGAAACACAAAGTTGAATCTTAAAGCAAAAGGTATTAGCGAGTTCAGTCACCCAGTGGAGTTCATCACTATGGATCACCTTGTGAGATATTGACAAGAGTCACTTCCTTATCGAAGGGCTTTAGTCTAGAACATTTTGAAATCTTTTGATTCAAAAGGGTTGTATAAATCTAAAACATATGGGACCAAGATAAATAAAGGATAATAAAATCCTTTATTAAGCAAAAAGATTGAGTGGGAGAGGGGATTGGAAAATCCCATAGCTTTCCATGTACGGTTCACAAAAAGAGTGTGAGGTATTAACCTCCCCATTGGAGAGTGTCATCTTAACATAGTTTTAGCAAAGTGGACTTAATGTACACATTCGCAAGGGTGTTAGAAAAGTTTGGCCACCCTATCAGTGGAGTTCTTTTCTAAAGACCACCTCATTATTTATGGATGAGGGTTAACCTCCCCATCAGAGGGCTCGAGTCTAGAACATGTAGGGGAATGGCACAAAGGAATAGTTGACATATTCGACTCAAATCATAGGTTTAGCCATCCCATCAGTAGAGGCCCCTAAAAGATTTGAGAGGCCAAACAAAATAGTGATTGTATACTGTTAGATAGTGTCTATCTAGATAAGTGTTATCCAAGTAGGTTAAGGTCTAACTTAACTATTCGCTAGTTTGGCCACCTCATCAGGAGTTCAAGTGATAAGGTTGAGACACTATTACATCATAGCATTTTGAGGGTTTATCTAGTAAATGGCAAAGAATGCAAAAAGTTAGATGTATGTTGTTTTTTGCTCTTACATTCATATCATACTTGAATCGTACAAATTTCAATCATTTATTTATAATGTATTTATATGTGTATCCAGTAAAAATGTCGATTAGTTCATCTAATGTTTTGGTAGGTATTCTCTATAAAATAGTTAATTAGGCCAAACTATGTTGACTAGAAGAGCAACTTAGACAAAGTACTCAGCAATGATAGGTACAAGTTTGTCCTTACCCAATCCTATCCCTAGATAGGGATCAGAGAACTAATACCCAACAAGATGCTAAGCAAGGTTGGAGGAGAGCTAATACTATGGCCAAGTGCTATATATTAGCATCTTTATTTGACAGTCTACTAATGCAGTATGAGGGTTTAAAGACTGTTGTAGAAATCATAACCTTATTGTTTGAGATATTTAAAGACATTAGTAGGCCAACTAGGCAAGCTGTTATGAAGGAGATCATGAATACTAAGATGGCAAAAGGGGAATCTCTCATAAAGCATACGCTTAGATTAATAAGCAACTTCAGCATTGCCGAGTTCCTAGGTGCTTAGATAGACATTACAACTCGTGTCGAAATGATATTTGAGACACTACCTGAATCCTTCAAGAAGTTCAAGTTGACTTCTAGATATATTGAAGGAGCTTTAGGAAGTAGAGTTCATTATTCAACAATAGGCCTAAGATTCCATTCCTAAAGTTAAACCTTCTGGTACTGTTCAGTTCAGTGATAAGGAAAACAATTGGAACATGAAAAGGGGTAGTTAGATAGCGTTGAGCAATAGCAAGATACTAGTCCCAGAAAGAAATGAAAGAGGGTAGCAGATGATAAGTCCAAAGGGAAGTGCTTCAAGTGCGGTGAGAAAGGGCACTAGAAGATAGATTATCCCAAATACTTAGCCAAGTATGGGAAAGGTATTAACTTCACTTCTCACGATGAAACCCTTGTGGTAGTTGGTTCTACTTGTGAATAGGCCTTGAGCTAGTAATCATAACTATTATTTCTAGCAGAGGTTTCAAGAGATGTCGATAAGACATGAGAAAGCTTTACTTTCAGAGTACGTAGTGAAGTAAAGTATAGGCTTATGCAGGGGGAATTACATAAAGTTTGGATGTTAAAGTTAATATTTATGTACCGAACATGTGAAAGAACTTTGTTCAAGATTTCACAAACATTGTATATTTTATTCTGATTTTAATATCAGTAGCTACAGAATTATTTGTTGTTTAGTAAAGTACATAATGGTTTAACAATATCTTGTTACACTATCATTGCATAATATAGAGCAAATTTGACCCATGAAAGGATACTTTTTCCAACCAATAACACTTTGGACACACTCATGCATAAGATATCTTGTCTAAGGCATAACAAGAAGTTAATCGAGTTTAACCTCTGTAGCTCGTTAGATCTCGAGGTTATAACTTCTAATCTTGCCTAAGGGACATCTTGTCTAAGAGCATGATAAGAAGTTAGTCAAGTATGGGCTTCGTAGCTTACTAGATCTTGAAGATATAACTTCTAATGGTCTTGTCTATAAGGGAAAATGACTTGCAAAGGTCTCTTCTTCTTTGGGTGACAAGGTGTTCAAAAGTGTTAGAAATTAGTTCGCATTAATATATGAGGTTCCATGAGTTAACTAGTGGTTTGAGACTAAAATGGATAAAAAATTATATGAATACATCAAATCCTCTTTGATTTTAATCAATGTGAAATATGCCTTACGTGTGAACATGAGGAGTACCTTGTAGATTACAGATTGTGACTCAGTAATCTACATCAAGTCTTTTCCTCAGAAGGAAAATAGTGTGGATGAATGGAGAGATTAAACACTTGTAGACATGGAAAGGCTCATGATATTTTCTATATCATTGCCTATGTCTTAGTAGAAGTATGAACTTGAGATGACAAGTTTACATCTTCTGTTTGGTACCGTTCAAGGCAACAGATCGGATATCACGAGAAATATGGTTACAGCACAAACTTTGTTTGAGCTTAGTTCCATATTTGTAATATTCCTGCTAATTTGTTGAGTATCCTTGATAGGTGAAACCAAAGGTTAAAGATCTATTATTTCTTGATATTCCTTTTGGACCAGAGGTAGAATCACATGTCAGTTTAAGAAGTGAAAATGCTCGTTGGCATTTATGCTATATACTCTGAGAATGATAAGTTTGGTTTAGTACTTGCCAGATTCTGGCTTTGCTTTACAGGAGATCTTTTACTTTTTAGATAAATCTACACTATCTTAGAAAGGGAAAAATACTGTACATGACCATTGTTACACCTAGAGCCTTATTATAGTGGAATGATCACCATATAACCTAGTAAATGCTCTGGAAAGTCTTCTTGACAAGTTTCCAAAGTTTTGGTTGTGGTTTTCAGTAGACACAATGTAACAGTTTTGTTTTAGATGTTTGCCATTGATGCATAGCAATAGACTTAGAGCTTGTTAATTTAATTATGTCTGGGCTCTTATAGTTGTATCGAATAGGTAAAACTCATAGGATGTAGTTGGATCTACAAGGAACAAAAATGGAGTTAATGGAAGCTTGGAGCCTTCATAGCAAGGCTGGATACTGAAGGGTTATACTAAAAAAGAAAAGAATCGACTATGAGGAAGCTTTCTATCTAGAAGCCATGCTACGAACCATTAGGTGATTGTATTGCTATCACTTACCTTAGTGAGAATGAGGCATGAAATATGTTTGTCAAGATAGTTTTTTCTTAATTGCAAATTTTGAAAATGATATCTAGGTTTATAACTAGACAAGAGTACTGCTAGATGTAGATATCATATGGCATGTATAACAAGTTCTCTTAAGGGCTTAAGTGAACATCTAATAAATGGCATCAAATTTGATTAGAAAAACAAGTCTTTTTTTTTATCAAGATATTGATGGACCATAGGCATACGAGGAAGATAACACATATACTGTAAAGGTTAACTCTATCCCGCATTTCTTTATTAAATTGGTCTTAGTTTTGAACAACATGAAATATTCCAAAGAAGTGCTTTTACCTCCTAGCTATTGGAATGTCTTTAACAAGAGTTGTTCAATGCCAAAAGGGATAAAAAAGGCATCCTAAAACATTCTGTGCTTTAGCATTTGTAGACTACATACTGAATACTAGACCTAGATATCTACTTTTACGACAAACGTGGATAGCAGATATCAGTTCAATTTTTTGGACCGATGGCCCTAGGTTAAAGGATTTCCACATATCCTAGTATCTTTCAAAGAATAAAAGACTGTGTGCTGAGACATTGGAAGGAAGGTTAGATAACTGTGGTGAAAAACCATGGGTCTCCATGAGACATGACTCTTGGAGAGAGTGTTTGCCACATAGGTTGAGTCATTTGGGAACACGATTTTGCGGTAGTGATCTTTAGTACACATGGGAGTTTATTGGGTTTGTTTGCCCTAAAGACCACAAGTGCATGAAGTTTACTAGATACTAGACATAATATGCCCAATATTTTTTTTTGTTAATATGATTTAGTTTTGCACACTATATTTCTCTACTATGTGTTGATGCGATGTATGAAAGCCCAATGACATTAATTAAGGACTTGGGTACACAGCAAGGCTGGACGTACAATAGGTCCAAGTTTAGTCTTAGTAACGTCATAAATAAGTCCATGACCGTATGGTGGTGCTGGGAACTCTACCAGGATAAAGTTATAGCGAACAAGTCTCCTTGTGTGGGTGAGCTACCTAGGTCATTAGAGGTCTTTCTGAACTTGTCTCTCTAGTGCATGTGTTACGAATTGGACCGGACCACTATGAGTTAGTTTTCTTGTAACTGTACTATCAAAGGAAGAAAACACAATATTCACTGCTGCTAAGTGCCAATGCTCTTAATCTTGAGCTTATATGATGACTTAACGGATTCAAGGTTTAGCACTTTGATCCACTATGAGTGAGACCTTGCTTTGCTAGGGTCAACAGCTCTGTGCATTAGGTGTTGAGTTCTAGTCAGTTCGGACATGCACATGCAACAGTAGATTCTATGTGCCCTCGACTTGTTCATATGATCATCTAAATCTAGATCTAGTGGTATAACCCTTCAAGGGTAGAAGGTATATTGGTCATTTAACTTGTGGGTCGCTCCTAAGATCAAGAGTAATATGACCAAAAGATTACTGATATGTTGGACTAGCTATTCCAAGGTTTAGAGGTAGTTAAGGAGATGATGATACAGTCAAATTATTGATCTTCACTATGGGCATACATAGAGGGGCATTTTGGTCATTTTGCTTAGTAGGTCAAAGACAAAGGTCACTCGTTATTGTTAGCATCCAGTAATTATCCTTGGAGTGAGGCCTTAGTCTTGTGGTGGAATATACTAGGGAAAATGGTCTTTATGTTGCATAATGGGCAAGGGCATTTTGGTCATTTTTGGAGCCAAAGGTAGTTATATCTTTTGGTCCCTCTATTAGCCGAATATTATTTTAAGCATGAGAAGTCTTTTCCTGGATATTTCTTTGAATTGGTCAATTGCTAAATGCATGTTTTCATAAGAGTTCTAATTGCATTAGGATTTTTGGAAATAAGAAATAAGATTTGTTCTTGTTCTTATTGGTCCAAGATTTAATGTAGATAATTGAAATGTGTCTTAATCTCTTTCCTAAAGCTTCCAGGTATGAGAGATGTGATATTTGAGTAAGGTTTACAAATTAGGATGGAGTTGCTATATTATACAAGATAATTCAAATATCTTGAACTCCAAGTTTCTTATCTTGGATTATTCAATTTGTCAAGTCATCTTGTAGAGATGTATCTAAATTTGGAAAGAAGAAAGAAAGAGTGGGCCCCACTTATTCTAGAAGATTTGTTGGGATTTAAATTCTAGAAGATTAGGTCAAGAGTTGATTTTAATTTGAAACTCTTATTACCTAAAGATCTTCTATTTGAATTTAAACTCCTCAAGATAAAAATCCTAGTCTACCTAGGAGTTCTATTGCTAAGAGAATTCTTAAAATGGTGTTAATTAAGTTTAGAAACTGGCTACAATAATTGATACGCAAAAAAATATTAAAGGCACGTAAGTTCTTAAAGAAATTTAAAAACAAAGAATTCTCTTCTTCTCTTCTCCTCCTTCTCTTGATCGATCAAAGCAAAGAATAGATTTCTACAATTTTAAAACTGAATTCTTTCACCAAGAATTTGGTTGTTGCTTATAGATCATATCTTGTCATAGTAGGGAAGATCAAAAGCATTTTTTGTCGTCCTTATAGAGGTTTTAGAGAGAAAAACATAGGAGGACAGAATCTATTTTTTCCTATCACTGTTTGTGCAACCTCAAAACCAGGCTTGATTGGGTATACATCACTTATCTAATCATGCTGAAATTTTAGGAGGATATTCTATACTTCTAAAGCTTCAAATTCAACAGTTGAATTGTCGATTAGAGGTCCATAAGGTAGTCAAATAATCAACAAACATTTCTAGTCATTTTTTTGCTCTAAGAAGTAAATTTGTTCTAACAATTTATCCTTTCTGTTCTTGTTTATCTATATGTGTGTGGTATCATTGTATGCACGAGTTCATTTTTTGGCTACACCTAGGGTTAAAAATTTTTAAAATTAACCTAGGGTTAGTCTTGCATGCCCTATTAGATCCTTTAATAGGAAAGTTTCAAAATCGAAAAGTGAATGGAATGATATGATATGAAATTATTTGAATTGAATCAAAATGCTTTGCGCGACTTGTGTAATGCTATGAATGCTAATGAGTTTGCTAAAGTCATGGGATGTACTTCAGCTAAGGAATTGTGGGATCAATTGGAAGTCATATATGAAGAAACTAACCAAGTTAAAGAGTCTAGGATAGCAATGCTTGTGCACAAATATGAACTCTTGAAGATGCTTCCAAATGAAAATGTTGAACAAATGTTTTATAGATTTGTGGAAATTGCTGATGGCCTTAAGGCACTTGAAAAGGCTTATTTTAATGTAGCAATAGTAAGGAAGGTGCTAAGGAGCTTGCCATCTTCATGGCAATCTAAGGTGATGGCCATAAAGAAAGCAAATGACCTCAACACATTAGAGCTAAATGAGCTAATTGGGTCACTTATGACTCATGAGCTTAAAGTGAAAGACCATGAAGAGAAAGACAAGAAGATGAATAAGTCCATTGCCTTTGTTGCCTCAAAGTATGCATCTAGTGAAGAAGATGATGATGAGGAAGACACAGAGGATGATGAGATGGCTCTTATTGCCCAAAACTTCAAGAAGTTCATGAAGTTTAGAAGATGGAAGAAAGAAGCATCTTCCAACAATAATAATTGGAAGAGAAAAGGAAAAGAAGCCAAGAAAACCAAGAACGAAGAGATGAAATGCTTCAATTGCTACAAGTCGGGGCACATCAAGGCAAATTGCATGAAGCTTGCAAAGAAAAAGGAGCAAGGCACTTAAGGTTACTTGGGACACGTCCGAGAATGAAGAAGAGATGGAAGAACAACATGAGATAGCCAACTTTTGCCTTATAGCCAATGAGGATGAGGTACATTTTTCACCTTATATTTCTAGTTAACTTTCATCATGTGAGAAAGATGAAGAGGACTTTACTTTTGATGAACTAAAGGAGGCTTTTGCAAAACTTCATGATGAGTTCTCATTAGCTTTGGCTAAAAATAAACAAATGCAAAGAAAGTTAAAATATGCTTCTCATGAAAAGGATAGTTTGGAAAAGAAAAATGCTTATCTTATTGAAAATGTTGAGGAATTGGAAAATGAAGTCAAGGATTTGAAAAAGAAAAAATGAGAATTTAAATGGCATTGTTCAAAAGTTCACAAATGGGAAAAAGAATTTTGAAAAACTCCTTGGTTCTCAAAAAATGACCTTTGACAAGAGTGGGATTGGCTATGACCCAACTATTAAACAAAAGTATTTGAATAACTATTTTATCCAGGCTTCCACTTTTACTTCCATTTTCATTACCTCCATGAAATCAAATATCACTTGCACTTATTGTGAGAAGAATGGGCATTTATTAACCCATTGTTATTATAAGAAACTTCGTGATAGAGGTTCATATCTCCTACATTTGTAAGGCCCAAATAGGTTGTGAGGGCCAAAAAGTGATACTAACATCAATGACCCAAAGTATTGGGGACCTAAAATAAAGAATCATTTGAATTTGATATGTATAGGTATGCCATGTGAGCAAAACTAGCAGGATGAAGTGGATCTTGGATAGTGATTGCTCTAAACACATAACGAGCAACTCATCACTATTCTATGAATTAAAGGGAACCAAAGGTAGAGATGTAACCTTTAGAGATAATAGCAAAGGAAAAATTATTGGTAAAGGAAGCATTGGTAATAAGGATTTCCTTGCTATTCATAATGTTTTGCTTGTAGAGGGTCTTAAATTTAAGTTGTTTAGTATTAGTCAATTGTGTGATAAGGTCACAAAGTGGTATTTCAATCTTCTAGTTGCATTGTGCAAGATTATTATAGTTGTTTGTTGCTAGTAGAAATGATAATGTGTATAGCATTGAGATTGAACAACTTGAAAATCAACATGTTAAATGCTTATCGGCTGTTCGTGATAATGCTTGCTTATGGTATAGAAGATTAGGGTATGCTAGCATGAGTTTGTTGAAAAATTTTTCAAAACATGATCTTTGTTAGAGATTTTTCTAAAATCAAATTTGAAAAAGACAAAGTAAATGATGCATGTCAATTAGGAAAGTAACATAAATCTTCTTTCAAACCCTTCAACATGGTTTCAACTAATAGAGCATTACAATTGTTGCACATGAACTTGTTTGGACCTGGTGTCATCTTTCGAGTGCAAGCTCTAAAAGACCCGCAAGCGTACGGATCGAGCAATATAATGTATACAAGTGCGAGTGTCGAACCACAGGGAGGCGTGAATAATATGGGAGAATTCTATGCTTGGTGTTCTAGAAAGTGCCAAAAAGAAAGATCTAAACTAGGCATATTTTTGGGGTTTTGGATTATCAAGAGCTCTAGATAAAGGAAATAAAACTAAACTATGAATATGAAAAATGGGAGCACAAGTTGGTCAAGAGGGAACTAACAATTGAGAAGAGGTTAGGGTTACTTCGACTTATGAATGGGTAATTCTATACTCAAATGCTATGGGATTAAGGGATGATGGCTAACTATCATGACTGCTCTTAACTAGGTTGCTAGTTAGTGTCCTAATTTCCTCCTAGGACTCGGTGCAGGTCCATCCCTAGGAGGTGCCTCCTAGAGCTACGGCGTGGTCCTTATGACCTAGGGCCTCAAGAGTGACTAACTAACTTCCTAGGTGACTTAGAATGAACCTACCTTAGTACCTAAACCTTTGGCTGGATTTAAAGCCAAGACCTAGTATTGCTAAGGTCGACTAAACCTATCTGAAAACCTATTGGCTGGATTTAAAGCCAAAGGAGACTCGGTCTAGAATAGCCCTAAATTACACTTCGTCATTCTAAGGTCACTACAGCAGGATTTGACTTGCTAGTGCATTCATACATGTTCAAGGCCAAGGTGCTCGTGAATAATGGAACCAATTCAACTACCAAACATCGTCATGTTCAGTTCACACCATTAGAAATAATTAACAACCAACACATATGCGTTATTGAAGTTATGCTCATTACTAGGCATGCAAATATACATATGGACATGAATAAAAGCATTACCCACTTCATAGCATCCACATATAAACACATAGACATGATTATAACATGGATTAGATGTGTTTAGTAACAAACAAACTTCAATTTATATACATGTTACTCATCTAGGCATTTTATCAAACACTTAGACATGAATGAGAAAATACCCATTTGAACAAGAAAATTCGAAACATGTATATATATTTAGCCATCATATCCCATATCATAAGAGTATATAGTTAACCCATTACATAAGTTAAATCACCCTACATAAGTCTACTCAATCATAATAGAAAATAGAATGAAAGAGAGATAATGAAACTTCCCTTTCATCCTAGCTAATCTTGTACAAAGCTTTTAAGCAAACTTGATTCCAAAATGTTTGAACCCTCCAAATCAATCTTGGTTCTTAGTGAGAAATGTGTGAAAAGTATGTGTGAGGTGGGTGGAATCTAGGGTTAAGTGTGTGAGAATTTTAGGTGTGAAGTATGTGTTATTCTTTCAAAAGTCCCCTTTCTTTTCTGCAGAATCGGGCCCTATTTATATGTTCTCAGCGGCCTCTGGACCTAGCTCGATCGGCTTTTTAATGATGCTCTCTACTAGGTCGACCGGCTCTGGAGGGGTGGTTGTCCAGCTATTTTTGGCACCTCTCTGGAGTGGCCGGTCGACCGGCTCTTTTTCCTTGGTTGTCCAACTGACTTTCTTCTTCCATTCTTTGTCTTTTCGGCCTCTGGTCTTCTCTTAGACCCTTGCATTTCCCATCTTTATCATCTTTCATCATCCAATCTTGATCTTAACCCAAAGTTCACCTAAATCATTGAAAAAAAGCAATTAGTGTAGCAATTTGTCTCTTAAACTCGATATGCACATTTGTTTACGCTTAAGCCTATTCTTATCAAAAGCACTACACTAATGCATCATTATGAGCACTCAACACCTCTAAAATATAGGTAAATGACAATGCAAAGACACACAAAAACACAACACATCAACACCCGTAAAGCTTCTCCTTGCTTGTCCTCAAGCAAGCCCAATCTTAAATTTTATCTCTAAAGTCAATACGTGGATTGCCTAAAGGATTGACTCTCTATCAAAGTTAGTCTAAGAAGCATAAAGGGGGCATTCCTATTGTGGAGAGATCCCCAAATCTCTTTGGATCCTCCCTTTACTCATAAGGGGTCTTGTTCCTCGTAGGAATTTCCCGAGTAGCCAATCCACCACAAGCCTAGGATCCTAACTCACGTACTCGGGATGTTGATATTTCGTGCTCCCTCAACTAACATGGCCTCCCTAACATGCACCAAGCCTCAAAGACAAGAAGAGAGAATATACAAACACAATGGCTTATAAAATGCCTTATTCACATATCTACAAAGATGATAACTTGTGCTAAGTTAACATTGTGTCACTTATGCACTTATTCACTAACTTTTTGGTGCCTTTGGCTTTTCCTCTTTTTCACTTCATTTTTATTTATATATATATATATATATATTTGCACCTTTTTGCCTTTTTCATTTTTTTTTGAACTTTTAATGCTTTGTATTGTATTCACAAAAAGAAAGAAAAAGAAAGGCTTAGGCACATCAACAAGAACCAATCAAGGAAGGGGCACTCACATCAATAACCCTTTTCCAAAACTCTTTCCTACCAAACTATGGGGTGACTATAAGGGTTATTCTTTCAAGGTTCTTACTCCCCACAACTTTAAAGGGCATCCCCTCCAAGACTTAGTTTTCAAACCACTCTATTCATTTCCCCACAATGCCTCTTATCTTCATAAATCAATATAGTCAATCACAAAAGCCAACACAATGATCAACAGAGAAATAAATGACTCTATATGCATCAAAATTGAAAATTTTTCACCATTTTTAAACGCAAAATGCAATCTACCCTAAACAAGATATATCATTTTTAAACGCATAATGCAATCTACCCTAAACAAGATATATGAAAAGAAAACCAAACTCCTACACCCCCAAACCTAAACTTTCCTTGTCCTCAAGCAAAAAGATCAAAACACAAAAACAAGCAAATCGTCATTACAAAACAAGAAAGGGTGGTGGGGATAGGGTGTAAACATAGGGAACAAGTGGAGAAAGGATAGATACAACCTTGCACTTTCTTCAAAGCTTTCCATGCCAATTGATAAATCACCATACTACTAATCCTGTGACTCACAATTCATAAACACTCACAAAGAAAACAAAATTAGTAGCATTGCCTATGCATACTTGCATTGGCATGTGCAATAATGAGCAATGGTGTATCTTATGGGACAAAGGATTGGGATTCAACACTTGGTTTGGGTGCAAGAAAGATAAAAGAAAGAAAATAAAAAGAAAAGAAAGTGAAACAAATGCAAAATTACAAAATTGAACCTAGGCTGCCTCCTAGTAGCGCTAACCACCATGCCGTCAGCCAAGCAAATACCAACTCATCTTCAACTTCCATAGATGGGATCCTGAAGCATTAAAACCTCCACACGAGCCATGCTCGGATAATATGCGTGCTTCAGGCGTTGCCAATTCACCGTCAACTCTCAGTCATTCTTCAAGTCTTTAATCTTGACTGCTCCGGAAGGATAGGCAACCATCACCTCATATGGACCATCCTATCTTGTCTTAAGCTTACCTGGAAAGAGTTTCAATCGTGAGTTAAATAACCAAACTTTATCAAAAGGAGAGAATGATTTCTTAATAATGCGTTTATCATGAATTCTCTTCATCCTATCCTTATAAAGTTTAGCATTCTCATACGCCTCGAATCTAAGCTCTTCCAATTCCGCTACCTTTTCTCACCCACTCTTGCCAAGTCAAAATTTAGGGCTTTGATTGCCCAATAAGCTCTATGCTTCAATTCTACCGGCAAGTGACAAGCTTTACCATAAACCAATCTATACAGAGACATACCAATGGGAGTCTTAAAAGCGGTACGGTAGGCCCACAAAGCATCATTTAGTCTAATAAACCAATCTCTTCTATCGGGCCTAACCGTTTTCTCTAAAATGTGCTTGATCTCTCTATTGGACACCTCTACTTGTCCACTAGTTTACGGGTGATAAGGAGTGGCTACCTTATGGGTGACCGAATATCTTCTCAACAAGGCCTCTAAAGTCCTATGGCAAAAATGCAAACCCCCATCACTAATTAAGACCCTAGGGACTCACAATCTAGAGAAAATGTTTTCTTTAATAAACTTAACCACTACCCTATGGTCATTAGTGCGTGTAGGAATAGCCTCAACCCATTTGGACACATAATCAACGGCCACTAAAATGTATTGATACCCAAAGGAATGTGGAAATGGACCCATGAAGTCTATACTCCAAACATCAAACAACTCACAAGGAAGAATAGGGGATAAAGGCATCATGTTTCTCCTAGAGATGGACTTGGATTGTTGACATCTAAAACACTTCTTGCAGTATTCTTGGGCATCCTTAAAGAGAGAAGGCCAAAATAGTCCACTTTGCAAGACCTTTGCGGTGGTCTTCTTCCCACTAAAATGACCCCCACACCCCTTATTATGACACATGCTCAAAATGCTCTCAAACTCATCCTCAGGCACACACCGGCGAATCATTTGATCCGCACACACTTTGAAAAGATAGGGATCTTCCCAAAAGAAATGTCTAACTTGCGCTAGGAACCTATCTCTCTCTCTCTTCTCCCAATAGGAAGGAAAACTCTCTGTGGCAAGATAATTGACAATATGAGCAAACCAAGGTGTGTGATGAGAGATGGCAAACAACTGCTCGTCGGGGAATGAATCATGAAAAGGAGATGGATCACTAGAAGACTTGCTAACAAGACGGGAAAGATGATCCGCAACTAAATTTTCTCTACCCTTCTTATCCCGGATTTCTATGTCAAACTCTTGAAGGAGGAGCAACCATCTAATCAAGCAGGGTTTTAGATTCTTTCTTAGACAACAAATACTTCAATGCCGCATGATCGATGTAAACAATCACTTTGGATCCTAGGATGTATGACCTAAACTTGTCAAGGGAGAAAACTATTGCTAGAAGCTCTTTTTCCATAGTGGTATAATTCTTTTGTGCTTCATCAAGAGTCTTGCTAGCATAATACACAACATGGGGCAACTTATCCTTTCTTTGACCTAAAATAGCTCCTATCGCATAATCGGATGCATCACACATAACCTCAAATGGGAGACTGTAGTTAGGTGGTTGGATAATTGGAGATGTAGACAAGAAGGATTTAAGCCTATTGAAAGCTCTAACACATTCATCATCAAAGTCAAAAGGGACATCTTGTGCTAAGAGCCTAGACAAGGGGCGTGCAATGTGACTAAAATCCTTAATGAATCTACGGTAAAATCCTACATGCCCTAGAAAAGATCTAACATCCTTGACACACTTAGGGACAGGCAACTTTTTAATTAATTCTACCTTAGCTGGGTCAACTTGAATTCCACTAGATTATGCAACATGACCCAACACTATCCCTCGTTGCACCATGAAGTGGGATTTCTCCCAACTTAACACTAGATTCTTCTTTACACATCGGTCTAAGACTAAAGATAGATGACTCAAGCACTCATCAAAGCTATCTCCAAAGACTGAGAAATCATCCATGAAAATCTCTAAATGCCTCTCAATCATGTCACTAAAAATGGCCATCATACATCTCTGAAAAGTCGCTAGGGCATTACAAAGACCGAAGGGCATTCTCCTATAAGCAAAAGTGCCGTAGGGACAAGTAAAGGTGGTCTTCTCCTGGTCCTCGGGAAACATAGGGATCTGGTTATAACCCGAATAGCCATCTAGAAAACAATAGTAGCTATGCCCAGCTACTCTATCTAAGATCTGGTCTAGAAAAGGCAATGGGAAATGATCCTTCCTAGTTTTAGAGTTAAGCTTCCTATAGTCAATACAAACTCCGCGGGAGTACATGTAGGGATAACCTCTCCTTTCTCATTCTCAACAACCGTGATCCTAGACTTCTTAGGGACAACTTGGACCCGGCTAACCCACTCACTATCGGAGATTGAATAAATAACGCCTGCATCTAAAAGCTTAATAATCTCTTTCTTAACTACTTCGTTCATGTGTGGGTTTAGCCTCCTTTGCATTTCCCTAGAAGGAATGGCTCCATCCTCAAGGTGAATACGATGCATGCAAACCGAAGGGTCTATACCTCTCAAATCATCAATTTTCCATCTTATAGCCTTCCTATGTTTCCTAAAGACCTCTAAGAGACGCTCCTCATGCTCAATAGAAAGATCAAAAGCTATAATGACCAAAAAGGTCTCACTAGAGCCTAGGAATGCATATTTCAAATGATCGAGAAAGGGTTTGAGCTCTAAAGAAGGACTAGGCTCAATTAAGGGGGACTTAACCTCAACATCATCAATGGGGACATCATTAGAAATGAGACTAGAAGGATTAACCTTAAGTGACTTATTAGTCAAATGGCTCTCAATCAAGGAAGTAAAAGCTACACATTTCCTCTCCAAGGTCTCCAAATCGAAACTAGACATCAATTCCTCAAATTTCCTCAATTCTTCTCCATCGGTCATAGCCTTCTCTATAAGATCCTCAACACAAGAATCAATCACATCCACCCTAAAGCACTCTTCTCCATCCTCTCCTCCTATACTAGCCCTATTCACCGCCTCTGCAAACTTCATAGTGGATCTCAAATTCTCAAATTTCATCTCCAATACCCCCGACCTACAATGGATAATGGCATCTGCGGTGGCAAGGAAGGGGCGACCTAGAAGAATGGGTGTAAAATGTCTAGAGTCATGTCCCAAATCTATATCTAACACTATGAAGTCAATAGGGTTCACAAACTCACCTACATGGACCATAACGTCCTCTATCACACCCCTAGGTCTATGCTCAGACCTATCAGCTAGCTGAAGAGTGACATGTGTAGAAGACAGCTCACTTAGACCTAGCTGCTAATAGACAGAGTAGGGAATGAGATTCACACTAGATCCTAAATCTAACAAGGCGTGATCAATCTGGGTTTCACGGATCCTACAAGGAATGATGAAGGCTCCAAGGTCACTCATCTTGGGCGGAAGGCCCGAAGTACAAATACTACTCACCTTCTCCGTAAGCCTCACCTTCTTAGGAATGTTCGATGACCTACGTTTACTTGTACACAGATCCTTAAAGAACTTAGAATAAGAGGGGATGGAAATGATCGCATCTATTAAAGGAAGATTGACCTTAAGGTCCTTAAGATGCTCTAAAACCTTAAAGAACCTAGAATCCTCACTCGGTGTAGGCCTCTCTAAGATGGATGGAAAGGGAACTTTAGGCTCTATACCTCTAGATACATAGGAGTCATCAATAGGCTCTTTTCCCTCCCGATATGGGCGGGAAGTACTACTCTCTCCATGATCTCTAATAGGCTTATCTCTCTCAACAGGACCTTCTCTAGAATTTCCCTCAATAGGGCTACCATGTGGTACTCTAAACTCGGAAGGACTACTAGGTGCAGGCACTGCAAAGTCAACTCCTACCCTATTATCCACTACCCGACCGCTCCTAAGAGTAGTGACGGCCTTAGCCTGGGCCTGAGGGGGATAAGTGGTATCAGTGGAGGAACAAGATTGGACTCTAGGGTTTACTTCCGGCTAAGAAGGCAATTTCCCGGGGTCTCTAGCACTCAACTGACTAGCAATCTGTCATAACTGTGCCTCAAACCTTGCCATTTGCTACCTATTTTCTGCCAATTCCTGTTGTTGGTTCTGAATGAACTACATTATCTTCATCATGTCATTACTAGGAGGTTGGCTACTAGAGGGAACAGGCAAAGCCTGAGGTTGAAAAGCACCAGTAAGACAGAGTTGATTAACATGATAGAAACCTGGGGGATATTGAGAACGGGGTCGCTGCTGGGGTGGAACCTGAGGATGTGAACTAGACTCATGCTATCCTTGTCTCCAAGAAATTTTGGGTTGTCCCTCCAACCCGGATTGTATGTGTTCAAGTATGAATTATACTCACGAGAATAACCTTGTGTGGCACACACTTGCTCTTTCATGAATTCAGGAAATTGGGATGCTAAAGGGCAAGCTATGGTCTCATGAGATGACTCGGAGCACAATGCACAAACTTCAACAACTAAAGGGGCGGAGGAAGAACCTAAAGAACTAGTCCTATGACCTTGGGATGAAATGGACAAAGAAATGAATTGATCTAGCTTATTTGTCAAAGCCTCAACCTTAGCAGGTAAGTCTAAAGAAACTCCAACCTCATTAACACTTCTCTTGTTGCCCCCCTCCCCGACTAGACCTTTCCATTGCAAAATTTTGAAAAGAATTTTCAGCCATCATTTCTAGTTTCTCCTATGTCTCGGTCGGTCTCAAGAGATAGAAGCCACCACCGGAGACGGCATTGACCATCATCCTTTTTTGTTCATTTAAGCCTCGAAAGAAGTATTGCATTAGGTCAAGATTGTCGTACCCGTGGTGTGGACATTGTCTAAGAAGATCCTTGAACCTCTCCCAAGCCTCATGAAAAGATTCTAGGTCATGTTGGGAAAAAGTCATAATAGTGGTCCTAAGGTCGGCCATCTTGACCATGGGATAAAATTTTTGGAAGAACTTAAATTGAAGCTCAACCCATGTAGTAATGCAACCATTGGGTAAGGAATGCAACCAAGTCCTAGCCTTGTCCTTAAGAAAGAAAGAAAACAATCTTAGACGTATGACCTCTTGGGAGACATTGGGGACATGGAGAGTGGAACTCATCTCAACAAAATTAGTGATATGATCTAGAGGACTCTCATTACTTCTCCCGTAGAAGGAGGGAAGCATAGCCAACATATTAGGCTTAATCTCGAAGTTCGTCTCCCCCAAACCCGAAATTTGAATAGCCAAATTGGGCTCAAAGGCTTCGGGGAGAAAGAATTGCCTAAGAGTGGGTTTCTCATCTATGGGTGGATCCGGTCTATGGGGCTCTCGTCTAAAATGAGCTTGGGCATGATGCCCAATGTGATCATGAGGTGGAATGCAATTCATTGGGGGATTGGGAGGATTAGGCGGATGATTAGTATCGGCCATCTCCTCAAGTAGATCTCCTAAATTCCTTAAATATCTAGCAATTCTATCAGGTTCGGGATTAAAAGGAACTAGGGGATTCCTAAGGGATCTCCTACCAAGCATGCAGAATCTATCATAACTCTGGCCACTTCAACCCCCGAAAACTTCAATATTCCAATAACTACAACAAATAATCCACAATCCTAAAAAAAATCTACTAAAAATAAAAACAAAAGCTGAAATAGATAAGCAAGGATCAAAGCAAGATAATATGAACAATAAACAAGATAAGCAAAAACTAAACAAACTATAAAGGAAAAGCAAGAAAAGCAAATAAAGCAACTACCAAAACACACAAGCGAAGAATGCAAATCACCGTGCCTCCCAGCAACGGCGCCAAGAACTTGGCGTCGTCTTTCGAGTGCAAGCTCTAAAAGACCTGCAAGCGTACGGATCATGCAATATAGTGTATACAAGTGCGGGTGTCGAACCACAGGGAGGCGTGAATAATGTGAGAGAATTCTATGCTTGGTGTTCTAGAAAGTGCCAAAAAGAAAGATCTAAACTAGGCATATTTTTGGGGTTTTGGATTATCGGGAGCTCTAGGTAAAGGAAATAAAACTAAACTATGAATATGAAAAATGGGAGCACAAGTTGGTCAAGAGGGAACTAACAATTGGGAAGGGGTTAAGGTGACTTCGACTTATGAATGGGTAATTCTATACTCAAATGCTATGGGATTAAAGGATGATGGCTAACTATCATGAGTGCTCTTAACTAGGTTGCTAGTTAATGTCCTAATTTCCCCCTAGGACTCAGTGAGGGTCCGTCCCTAGAAGGCGCCTCCTAGAGCTACGGCGTGGTCCTTGTAACCTAGGGCCTCAAGAGTGACTAACTAACTTCCTAGGTGACTTAGAATGAACCTACATTAGTACCTAAACCTTTGGCTGGATTTAAAGCCAAGACCTAGTGTTGCTAAGGTCGACTAAACCTATCTGGAAACCTATTGGCTGGATTTAAAGCCAAAGGAGACTCGGTCTATACTAGCCTTTAATTACACTTCGTCATTCTAAGGTCACTATAGCAGGATTTGACTTGCTAGTCCGTTCATACATGTTCAAGGCCAAGGTGCTCGTGAATAATGGAACCTATTCAACTACCAAACATCGTCATGTTCAGTTCACACCATTAGAAATAATTAACAACCAACACGTATGCGTTATTGAAGTTATGCTCATTACTAGGCATGCAAATATACATATAGACATGAATAAAAGCATTACCCACTTCATAGCATCCACATATAAACACATAGACATGATTATAACATGGATTAGATGTGTTTAGTAACAAACAAACTTCAATTTATACACATGTTACTCATCTAGGCATTTTGTCAAACACTTAGACATGAATGAGAAAATACCCGTTTGAACAAGAAAATTCGAAACATGTATATATATTTAGCCATCATATCCCATATCATAAGAGTATATAGTTAACCCATTACATAAGTTAAATCACCCTACACAAGTCTACTAAATCATAATAGGAAATAGAATGAAAGAGAGATAATGAAGCTTCCCTTTCATCCTAGCTAATCTTGTACAAAGCTTTTAAGCAAACTTGATTCCAAAATGTTTGAACCCTTCAAATCAAGCTTGGTTCTTAGTGAGAAATGTGTGAAAAGTGTGTGTGAGGTGGGTGGAATCTAGGGTTAAGTGTGTGAGAATTTTAGGTGTGAAGTGTGTGTTATTCTTCCAAAAGTGCCCTTTCTTTTCTGCAGAATCGGGCCCTATTTATATGTTCTCAGCAGCCTCTGGACCTAGCTCGACTGGCTTTTTAATGATGCTCTTTGGACTGGCCGGTCGACCGGCTCTTTTTCCTTGGTCATCGGGCTGACTTTCTTCCTCCATTCTTTGTCTTTTCGGCCTTTGGTCTTCTCTTAGACCCATGCATTTCCCATCTTCATCACCTTTCATCGTCCAATCTTAATCTTAACCCAAAATTCACCTAAATCATTGAAAACAAGCAATTAGTGTAGCAATTTGTCTCTTAAACTCGATATGCACATTTGTTTACGCTTAAGCCTATTCTTATCAAAAGCACTACACTAATGCATCATTATGAGCACTCAACACCTCTAAAATATAGGTAAATGACAATGCAAACACACACAAAAACACAACACATCAGGACCAATTGATGTCATGAGCCTAGAAGGATCTAGATACACTTCTGTAGTTGTTGATGACTATACTAGGTATACATGGGTCATTTTTCTTGCACATAAAAATGAGGCCTTCAATGAATTTGCAAGATTGTGTAGAAAAGTGCAAAATGAGAAAGAATAGCTATATTATAATATCCATATGTAGTGACCATGACACGGAATATGTGAATTCATCCTTTATGCATTTTTGTCTTGAACTTGGCATTGAGCATAATGTTTTGGCTCTTCAAACTCCTCTTCAAAATGGGGTAATAGAGAAAAAGAACCAAACATTACAAGAAATGGCAAAGACAATGCTTAAAGAACACAACTTGCCATTATATTTTTGGTGTGAAGACTTAAACACTACATGTTATGTGCAAAATAGGGTTATGCTTAGACTAATTTTAAATAAAACCTTAATGACCTTTGGCATGGAAAAATCCCAAAAATTTCATATTTCAAAGTCTTTGGTTGCAAATGTTTTATCTTGAACACGAAAGACCATTTGAGAAAATTTGATGCAAAATCAGATAAGGGGACTTTTCTTGGTTATTCCACTAAGAGTAAGCATATCGTGTTTATAACAAAAGAACTCTTATTATGGAAGAATCTATACATGTTACATTTGATGACACTAACTTAGTTACTTCAAGAAAGGAAAATATAGTTGATATAGGTAAAGCTTTTGATAAGTCATCAATTGGAGAAGAAGTTAATAACAAAGAATCTCCGAATGCCCAAGAAAATAAGATGCTTAATGGAGATTCTCAGGATAAGGAGGATGGTGAAGAACATGATGATAATTCAAGCACATCCATAAATCAAGAAGGCTCTTAAAGAATCTAGCAAGAATTTGGAGATTTGTGAAGGACCATCCTCAAGAGCTTATTATTGGTGATCCATCAAGGGAGTAAGAGCAAGGGGTAACATCAATACTTTTTATGAACACTATGCTTTTCTTTCTCACGTAAAGCCTAAGAATATTAAAGAAGCTTTACTTAATGAAAATTGAATAACTGCTATGCAAGAGGAGTTAAATCAATTTACTAGAAATCAAGTATGAAAACTAGTTGAGAGGCCTAGAGACCACCCGGTAATTGGTACTAAATGGGATTTTAGAGACAAACTTGATGAAACTAGTGTAGTAATTAGGAATAAGGCTAGACTTGTAGCTCAATGCTATAATCAAGAAGAAGGAATAGTTATGATGAGGCTTATGCCTCTGTAGCAAGATTAGAGTCCGTCCTCATGTTGCTTGCATTTTCTTGTTGTATGGATTTTAAGCTATATCAACTAGATGTTAAAAGTGCTTTCCTAAATGGTTTTATTGAAAACGAGATATATGTTGAACTTGCCAATTTTGAAGATCCTTGTTTGCCAAACCATGTTTGTAAACTTGAAAAGTTTTATATGGTTTAAAAGAAGCCCCTAGGCTTGATATGAAAGATTAAGTGGCTTTATTATTGAAAATGAATTTGAAATAGGAAAACTAGATTCAACTTTGTTTATTAAAAGAGACAAAAATGATATTTTGCTTATTCTAATCTATGTGGATGATATCATTTTTTGGTGCCACTAATGTTGCTTTATGAGAAAGTTTTTCTAAGTGTATGCATAGGGAGTTTGAGATGAGCATGATGGGGGAGTTGTCATTCTTTCTTAGACTTCAAATCAAAAAAATAAATGAAGGTATCTTCATCACTCAAGCCAAATGCACAAAGAAAGTAGTAATTAAGAAGTTTGGGATTAAGGATGCTAAAGAGATTAGAACCCCTATGAGTCCCTCAATAAAGCTAGACAAGGACGAAAAGGGTAAGCCTGTAGATAAGATGAAATATCGAGGTATGATCAGTAACTGGTTCTACTTGATGGCTTCTAGGCTGGATATTATGTTCATTGTGTGCTAATGTGCTAGGTTTCAATCCAATCCTAAGGAGTCACATCTAGTTGTAGTTAAGCGTATAATTAGATACTTAAAAAGAATTAGAAACTTAGGACTTTGGTATGCTAAAGTCACTTCTTTTGATTGATATGGTTATTCTGATGCTGATTATGTCGATTGTAAGGTTGACCAAAAAAGCACTAGTGGTACACGTCAATTTCTTGATCACTCCTCAGTATCTTGGTCAAGTAAAAGACAAAATAGTATTTCTATCTCTGCTATCGAGGCTGAATATAGTGTAGTTGGTAGTTATGTGGCTCAAATTTTGTGGATGAAACAAAACTTGCTTGACTATGGTATAGTATATGATCATGTGTCTATTTATTATGATAACACAAGTGCTATTAATTTGACTAAGAATCCAATTTAGAATTCTAGAACAAAATATATTGAAATTAGGCATTATTTTATAAGAGATCATGAGCAAAAAGGTTATATTATTCTTGAATTTGTTGATTTTTTGCATCAATTTACGGATATTTTTACTCAACCTTTGCATGAAGATCAATTTTGTAAGATTAGGAGAGAGATTGGCATGCAATATTATGGCTAAAATGTGTTTATGGCAAATTTGTGGCTTTGACATGTTGAAAATTGCATTTTTCCACAATCTGGGCAAGCCGGTTGACCGGATACTACATAGGAAGGCGTTTAGCTTTTACTAATTGCATTCTACCTAAGCAGGTCGACCTAGCCGGTCGACTGACTAAATGGACAGATGGGGTAATTTAAGGGTTATTCACCTAATTCCTTTCACTTTTCCCCAATTTCTTTTTACCAAAACCCTTAAGCCATCAAACCCAACTTTCAAAACTTAATTTCTCACCAAAATCTCTTAAATTTATTTTCAAAATCATCAAACCCACTACCTAGAGACTACTTTCAACTGATTATTTTATGAAATTTCATCCAAAATTATAGTGCATCCACGAGTAAGGGGCCAACAACGTGGGAAGAACAAAAGGGTAAGAACACAATCACCTCTACCATAACCAAAGTAAAAAATTCAAGATTAATCATTGGTGCATGGGAAGTGTCTTGTGGATGTGGATTTCATAGGTATTAACGTTCTTCAACTTTTTTAGAACTAAAATTGGGATAATTTTTTGCATGTGCATTGTGGTGTATATGTTGCTATGGTTCATAAATTCTATGAAAACCTTGAAATTGAGCCTAGGAGTCCTAGAGTTGAATTGAGATCAACCGTATGCAATAAATCTTTTGTTTTGAAAGAAGAAGTTTTGAATATGATTTTCAAAATACCGATTGAAGGAGAGGGACACTATAACAGTTAAGGATGGCGGGATGGAGCTAAGGATCTCACCTCTACTATTTTGATTTTATATGGCAAGGGGTTGGTCCTAATACTTCTAGTCTAATTCTTCCCTACCTCAAAGACATTTATGTCAATAAGAGAATCGCATTAAAGATGATTAATGAGGTCTTATTGCCCAGGGTGATTAACGATGGGAAATAATCACTAATGGATGCTTATGTACTCTATATACTTCATGACAAGAAGAAAATTGCTTTATCGTTTCTTATATTACACCACATGCTACACATCAATATTAAGGATGGAAGAAAGGCCACTACTCCAGCTTATGGAATGGCTTTGACCCACATATTTCATCATTTTAAGATTAAGCCAAATAAGAAGTGTTGAATATATTGGTTTAATATATTGATTTACTTACGTTAATTATATTTTGATGATGCCATAATTGTGCTTTGTTATCTAATTGCTACTATTTTTTAGTATATTGAATATCTTTGTTAGTATCATTCTTGAGCAAAGAAAGAAGATGGAGCATGGTTCATGAAGATTGTGTACCTTGAAGCTATCTTATAGTTGTAGCTCTTTCCTTCTTTGTTAGTCTTATGCTAAGTTGACCTTGGTACATAAACACAATGATATGAGCTCAGTAACTTAGTGCATTGCATGCATTCTTTAAGCTTTTTCCTCATAATTCTTGTTCTTTCTATGCTTGATTATCTTTTCTCCTTAATAAATGTTTATATATCCTTTTGATCCTCTTATACTTATCATTATATGATATGCACATGCTCTCTCTTACACTCAAAATATCATTTCTTGTAGAAAATGTGGACTTGAAGTGCATATCTTTGCATTTTGATGTTGCATGTACTGAAGCACACATCATTTGATACCTTGAATAGTATATATTCTTATATATATATATATATATATATGTATATATATATTTTCATGGCTTTGCAGTAAAAATGCTTTATTTTTTATTATACGAGTTATATTATAGGTATATGAACTTTCTTATATTAGACTATTACCTTGTGGAAATAGCATTACTTGCAAAACCTTTTTTAATGCATAAAATCTGAAAATTTTGAAAATCTTGTTGACTTAATCTTGCATTTATTGTTTGGAAACTTGTTTGAATTAGCATTTATTATGATATGATATTATAGCACAAGTTGTTGCCTTGAGCCGTTAAAAATCTAAAGAAAAACATGCTCTATTGAGTAGGGGCAAACAACTAACTTTCGAATAGTAGGTTGCAACTTTTTATGCAACTTGATTATAGGTATCAGCCTACACAGGCAGTCGACTGACTATGTGCTCCGATAAAACCAGTGAGCAACTTTGCGGTATTGGCAAAGCTTACCAATCGATCGGTAAGGTGTTCCGGTAAGACTCTTTAGCATATTGGAACTACTAGCCTATCCAGAAGGTCAATTGGTAGCGTATTCCAGTAGTCCCTCTGAGTTGTTTTAAAAATATAGCCATTGGGAGACTTACTATTGGGCCTATAAATATATGTTTCACATCCCAATTCAGATATAACTCGATCAAAACATATCTACAAGGTCTCTAGCATTCAATACACTTTCTTTTTCTGTAATATTGCTTCATTTATTACTATCTTCATTGATTGCATATTATTGGCATTCATTGATCAAGTTCTTGAGTGCATAATACTTTTGTACACTTGCTCACAAGAAGTTCTTGCATTCAAAACTTTCTACTATTACATTGGGTGTGAATTTCTTTACTCTTGGGTATTATAGTTGTAAGGAACTTCTCATAAGAGTGAAAGGTTGAAATCCTCAAGTATTGAGTTAATACTTGTGGTCCATGTGGTGAAACAAGGGTTGTAATCATTGTTCTACGATTTTACAACGTACTAAGCAAGAAGCCGATTCACTAGTGAAATTTCTGAAACCTTAAGGGAAGACCTTAAGTAGTGGACTAGGCCCACTCTAAATAGCTATATTTGATCTTCTTAACCCTATGCTCTTTATATTTCAAGTATTTATTTTGAACATTGTATGTACTTTTGTTTGAAATAAGATTTTTTAAGTGCTTATTTGTGCCAATAATTCAATTCACCCCCCTCTTGGATTCATTCTCTAGGCAACATGTGGCATCAGAGCTTAGTGCTCTAGACATTAATTACATAACTTGTGTGATTGTTTGCATTTTTGTGTTTTTTATAGAATTCAAGGTCTTTCCACTACTAGAGTCCCATACTTTGATGGAACCAATTATGCATGTTGAAAAGTTAGAATGCGAATATTTTCGCAAGCCAATTGATTATGTTGCATGGAAAACGATAGTTAATGGACCTAGTATCCCCTCCAAAGAAGAAAATGGTATAAAGGTCCTTAAATCGGAAGAAGAATGGGATAATGATGATATAAAACTAGTTGAAGCTAATGCTAATACCATTCACCACCTTTACCTTACATTAGATCCTTTCGAATTCAACAAAATTATAGGATGTATCACAACAAAGGAGATATAGGATCAACTTGAGGTCACACATGAAGGCACTAATCAAGTTAAAGAAACTAGGATTAGCATGCTTGTGTATAAATATGAAATGTTCTCTATGCTTGGGGATGAAAATATCGAGCAAATGTTTTCAAGATTTATTAAAATTGTTAACTCCTTGAAGTCACTTGGCAAGAACTACGAGAATACCGAACTTGTAAGGAAGCTTTTGAGAAGCCTACCAAATGGCTTAGCTACCAAAGACTACGGCCATCAAGGAGTCCGAGGACCTTAACACCTTATAATTAAGTGAAATTGTCAGATCGCTCATGACTCATGAATTGGAGCTCAAGGAGATAAAGAAACAACCGAAGGCCAACAAAACTATTGCTCTCAAGGTTACACCACCAAAAGAATCAACAAGTGAAAGTGAGAGTGAAGATGATGATGAAATGGCCATGTTCTCCAAATTTAAGAGATTCATGAGAAAGTAAAAGTTCATTTAAAGAAAGGACAAAGGAGAGAGATAAGTAAATATGAGACTAGTAAAGAATTAATTTGTTTTAAATGCAAGAAACTAGGACATGTCAAAGCCAAGTGTCCATTGAGGAAAAAGGATGAGAAAAAATTCAAAAAGAAGGCCTTGAAGGCAACTTGGAGTGACTTGGAATCAAGTGATGAAGATGAAGAGTCCATTAAAGAAAAAGTTGCTAACCTATGTTTCATGGCAAAAAAAGAAGATGAGGTAAGTCCAAACTATGTCTCTTGTGATGAAAATAGTTCTTATGAAGAAGTAGAGGAAATGTATAATGAAATGCTTATAGAATTCAAGAAAATGGTTAACAAAAACAAGGAGCTTAAGAAAATTTTTTTTCCTTTTGAAATTAAATTGCATGATGTTTGCATGGAAAATGAGAGTTAGAACAAGAATTTAGAAAAGAAGAAAAACAACTTTGATTTACAAAAAGAAAATGAAGATTTGAAAGCAAAGGTCAATGATTTAGATAATATGGTTCTAAAATTTACAAATGGAATCGAAAACTTAAATGTCTTGCTTGGAAAACAACGCTGTGTCTTTGATAAAGGTGGGATTGGTTTTGATTCGTCTTCAAAACAAAGGCTTTACATAAAATTCTTTGAAAAGAAACCAAGCACTTCCAAGATTGACTCTTCAGAAGATAAGAAAATTTTTCAAAAAAAGCATGATCATTACAAAAAGTATTTCATAAAAACATCCTCTTCAAGTGCTCCTAAATTTACATGTGACTATTGTTGTAGAAATGGACATGCTTCACATTAATGCTTTATTAGAAGATAAGGTGAGAAAAAATACAACTTAATGTGGGTTCCTAAGGGAACTAGTACTAATAGTCAAAGACCCAACAAACCTTGGGTACCAAGTCATGTTTGATTTAAATTGTGTAGGTTTGCCTTCCATCCCCTGAAGATAGTGGTTCTTGGATAGTGGATGCTCAAGGCACATGACGGGTAACAAATCAAGGTCTTGTCACTCAAGGAAAAGAATGGAGAATTTTTCACATTAGGGGATAACTCCAATGGAAGAATCATCGGCATTGGAGATGTTTACAAGTCTAAATTGTGTATTGAGAATGTTTTACTTGTACATGGTTTGAAACATAACTTGCTTAACATTAGTCAGCTGTGTGATAAAGGTTTATTTGTTAATTTTAAAGCTTCTTCATGTGAAATAGTTGATAAATGTGGTAATGTTGTGTTTGTTGGCATGAGGCATGGTAATGTGTATACTTTTGACTTTGATGATTTGCATGATTAAAGTGTTAAATGCTTAAGTGATGTGAGTGAGAATACATGGCTGTGGCATAGGAGACTAGGTCATGCTAATGTGGATTCCATAAATAAACTTCCTAGTCTCGATCTTGTTATAGGTTTGCCTAAAGTCAAATATGTTGGTAACAATGTGTGTCATGCATGCAAATTTGGTAAACAAACTAGAGAATCTTTCAAAAGCAAGAATGCAATTTCAACCTCTAGACCATTAGAACTTTTGCATATGGATTTGTTTGGACCCAAGAGGGTTGCTAGCTTGAGAGGTAAGTTGTATGCTTATGTGATTGTTGATGATTTCTCTAGATTTACATGAGTAATCTTTCATACACATAAAAATTACACACCAAATGAGTTTATAAAGTTTTGCAAATGTGTTCAAAATGAAAAAAGTTATTTGATTTCTACCATAAGAAGTGATATAGGTACCAAATTTACAAACCAAACTTTGAGATCTTTTTGTGATAAAAATGGTAGCTCTCACAATTTTTTGGCACCAAGAACACCACAACAAAATGTTGTTGAAAGAAAAAATTGCTCTTTACAAGAAATGGCAAGAATTATGCTTTGCGAAAACCACTTGCCTAGCTATTTTTGGGTCGAGGCCATCAACACTGCCTGTTATGTGATAAATCATTGCATCATTCAAAAAACTCTTGATAAAACCACTTACGAACTTTGGAAAGGGAAAAAACAAAATATTTCATTTTTCAAAGCTTTTGGTTGTACATGTTACATCTTGAATGAAAAAGACAATCTTGGCAAAGTTGATGCAAAATCTGATGATGGCATATTTTTTGGTTATTCTTCATCTAGTAAGGCATATAGGGTTTATAATAAAAGAACCATGGTTGTTGAAGAAACTATCAATGTGAAATTTGATTAAGGATGTTTTGATTCTAAATGTGATGATGTTGATATTGTTACTATTCAAAATAATTTGAGCAATCTTGACCTAGATAAAGGAAATGAATCTAATAATGCATGTCATAAGGATAAACAAGATGAGCAGTTGATGTGCAATGTGATGATCAAAATGTGGTACATGATAAGCATGATAACTTGTTGAAAATTTATAAATTTGTTGGTTATCATCCTCCTTCCCAAATCATTGGTGAACCCTCAAAATGTGTTGAAACTAGATTTTCTTTGAGAAATGTACGTAATCACCTTGCTTTGTTGGTTATCATCCTCCTTTCCAAATCATTGGCGAACCCTTAAAAGGTGTTAAAACTAGATCTTCTTTGAGAAATGTATGTAATCACCTTGCTTTCTTGTCTCAAGTTAAACCTAAAAATGCGCATGATGCTTTACTTGATGATAGTTGGATAATGTCATGCAAGAGGAACTTAATCATTTGAAAGGAAAAATATGGGGAAACTTGTTGAAAAGCCTAGAAATCAATCTATAATTGGAACTAAATGGATTTTTGGAAACAAGTTCGATGAATTCGGAATAGTGACTAGAAACAAAGCTAGATTAGTTGTACAAGGTTACAAACAAGAAGAAGGTATTGATTATGATAAAACCTTTGCTCTTGTTGCTAGACTTGAATCAATTAGAATGTTACTTGCCTTTGCATGCTTTATGAACTTCAAATTGCATCAAATGGATGTAAAAAGTGCTTTCTTAAATGGCTATATTTATGAAGAAATGTATGAAGCTCAACCTCCGAGTTTTAAGGACCCTAACTATCCAAATCTTGTTTTTAAGCTTGAAAAAGCATTATGTTGACTAAAGCGAGCACCTAAGGCATGGTATGAGAGACTAAGTGGATTCTTGGTTGAAAATGGCTTCACAAGAGGTAAACTTGACTCAACTTTATTTCTAAAGCATGATGGTAAAGATTTACTAGTTGTACAAATATATGTTGATGATATTATCTTTGGTGCCACTAATGAATCTCTCTATGAGAGCTTTTCTAGGTGCATGCATAGTGAATTTGAAATGAGCATGATAAGAGAGCTCTCATTCTTCTGTCGACTTCAAATCAAACAAACAAAAGAAGTTATTTTCATCAACCAAGCTAAGTATACAAAAGAACTACTCAAGAAGTTTGGATTTGATGGAGCAAAAGAGATTGAAACTTCAATGAGCACCTCCACCAAGGTTGATAAAGATGAAAATGGTAAGCCGGTGGAAGAAAAGAGGTATAGAGGTATGATTGGAAGCTTACTTTACTTAATCGCCTTTAAACTTGATATTATATTTGTCGTATGCTTGTGTGCTTGTTTTCAATCTTGCCTTAAAGAGTCTCATTTACTTGTTGCTAAAAGTATTTTTAGATACCTTAAAGGAACACAAGAACTAGGGCTTTGGTATCATAAATGAACTAATTTTGAACTAGTAGGCTATTCAACCGATAGGAAGAGCACTAGTGGAACTTGTCATTTTCTTGGTAATTGCTTAGTATCATGGTCAAGTAGAAAGCAAAATAATGTAGCACTTTCAACAGTCAAAATGGAGTACATTGTGGTAGGAAATTGTGTTGCACAAATTTTATGGATGAAACAAACCTTGCTTGACGTTCGTGTCATATTTAAACATTTTGTAGTTATGTGTGATAATACAAATGCAATGACCTCACTAAGAATCCAATTCAACACTCTAAGACTAAGGACATAAAAATTAGACATCATTTAATTCGTGATCATGTGCAAAAAGATGATCTTGTGCTTAATGTTGTTGATTCTCTACATCAACTTGATGATATTTTTTACTAAACCATTACATGAAAACTAATTTTTAAGTATTAGAAGGGCGTTGGGAATGTTACAATTGTGAAAAACTGAATTTTTTTGCAAAAACTTTGTACCGAAACATACCCTTTTGGTACTAGAGTACCAGTTTTATCGACCGGTAGTCACTTTTGGATACTAGTTTTACCAGCTGACCATACCGAAATGCAACCCCAGGTACTGGTCGACCAGTAGTCATGAATTTTTGAATAAATAGAGCTCAGGCTCGACTGATAAGCCCATTTTTTCACCTCACTTCGAAAACACTCTATTTTCTCTCTATTCTCTCTTTCAAAATCTCCCTAAAACTCTTTCTTTCTCAAATCTTTTACTACAACATATTACCCACTTCAATCCTTCCTTAATCTTAAACATCAGAACCTATTTTTTTTCCTCCAAAATCTCTTCTCTCTTACAACCAGCACAAGTAAGGGAAAGGCTCATGCTTCTTGTTCCAAAAGTAAGAATGTTGCTAGTTCTTCAAGAGATCCGACGGGTTCAAAGAGACAACCATCACCCGAAGCCTAACCATCTTCACCTCCTAGGGAAAGAGATTATTCTATGAAGAAAATATGACCAGGTAAATGTCTCATTCAAGATGAACTTCAAAACTTGAATATGATTGAGTTTTTTTCCTGCAAATGGATGGATGAATTTCATAACTACTGGAGAAACTATTTATTCTTAACTTATTCATGAGTTTTATGAGAAATTGAATTGGAATAATCTTTGTGGTAGAGTTTAGTCAATTGTTAGAAGGGTTGACATTGAGATTACTGAGAAATATCTTAGAAATATTTTTAATATTCCTTTGCATGATAGTCAGTACCTCAAATTTTTTTATAGAAATTTTCCCAATTTCCTAATAATATTCGTGAAGGGGACATTTATGGTTGTTTTGCTGGAACATATACCTCAATATCCTAAGTTGTCTCCCTTAAATGAAGTCCGTCTAGTTTACAAGGCACTTATTAAGATGTTCAAACACAATGTGGTGCCTAAAGACACTTATGATGGGGAAATCTACAACACCGAGATGTATTGTCTGTTTATGCTCTACCATAACTATAGGGTTAATCTCCCAGAGACAATTCTAGCTTATATGAAGAATGTGGTCCTTAGAAATATAGTGCTTGGATATGGGATGGCATTGTCTAGTATTTTTTAAGTCAAGGGTATTATACTTGAAAATTTTCTAAAAAGCTCTTTCAATCATATGTGAAATCTAGACTTACAATGCCTTAAGAGGATGGAGTTATTCTATTAGAGAGGGAGATGGACGCACTTGCATGAATTTAGAGCATTGTCACAAAATGTGAGAAGCCAAATCCTTCATAGAATTGTAAACAAGACTACTTTTGATTTTCCTCATGAAGATGAAGAAGGGCAAGAGCTTAATTTTGGTGGGAATAATGATGCTAATAATGATGAAGAGATGCAGGATGTAGAAGAAGAAGAGGAAGTGGATGAAGATGAAAAGGCTTGGAAAGAGTACAATGAATAACAAGGATAATACTACGAGCTTCGGTCAAAAAATTCCAATGATAGGCTTATGCAACGGCTCTTTAACAAGGTTGATTCCATAGGAGAGAAAGTTGATGCATTAGCTACTACCGTGATAGCCTTGCTATGATTGTTAAGGATCAAAGCCAAATCATGGCTCACTTAGCTCAAGATGTGAAGTTGATGAACCTACGCATGGGACTTCCCGATGATGATGAAGCCGGTCCAAGTCATTAGCCTCTATTTCATTTCCTACTTTTCAAAATCCCACTTCTTAGGATGTGTTTCCAACAAATTCACTTCATTTCACTTACTTTTGATGGATAATTTCCTTTCATTGTTTGTATTAGTTAGTGTTTATGCTTATTCTTCCATTATTGCTTATACTTGCACTTATACTTATATATACTTGCTTAGGACTTCTATGCTTGCATGCTTGTGTGAGAGTGAAGTGATGATACCTCATAGTATTGATGGCTCATTACTTTCCTACTCCTTCCATATGGCTCAAATATTTTTATATGGTCTCTTTTGATGATGCCAAAAGGGGAGAAAGGGTGTTATTGCTCTTAAGGGTATTGTTCTTAAGTTTTTTATTATTGTATAGTATTGTTTGCTCATATTAAGGTTTGTATGATTCTTATAAGCTCATACTATCTCTACGCTTTTATTAAGAAGGAGTCTTGAAGTTAGGGGGAGCTTCCTCCTAAGATTCCATCTTTGACAATTTTGTCATCATCAAGAAGGGAGAGAATATTGAATATATTGGTTTAATATATTGATTTACTTATGTTAATTATATTTTGATGATGCCATATAATTACTACTAATTTTTAGTATATTGAATATCTTGTATAGTAGTATTATTGAGCAAAGAAAGGAGATAGAGCATGGTTCATAAAGATTGTGTACCTTAAAGCTCTCTTGTAGTTGTAGCTCTTTTCTTCTTTGTTCGTCTTATGTTAAGTTGATCTTGGCATATAAGCAAAATGATATGAGTTCAATAACTTAGTGCATTGTATGCATTCTTTATGCTTTTCGCTTATAATTCTTGTTCTTTCTATACTTGATCATCTTTTCTCCATAATACATGTTTATATATCCTTTTTGTCTTCTTATACTTATCATTATATGATGTGCACATGCTCTCTCTTACACTCAAAATATTATTTCCTACAGAAAATATAGACTTGAAGTGCATAGCTTTGCATTTTGGAGTTGCATGTACTAAAGCACACACTATTTGATACCTTATTATATATGCTTATATGTATGTATATATGTATTTATTTGCATGGCTTTGCAATAAAAGTGCTTTAATTTTGAGTATAGGAGTTATATTATAGGTATATAAACTTTCTTATATTAGACTATTACCTAGTGAACAATAGCATTACTTTCAAAACCTTTTTTAATGCATAAAATCTTAAAGTTTTGAAAACGTTGTTGATTTGATCTTTCATTTATTGTTTGGAAAATTGTTCAATATTAGCATTTATTGTGGTATGATATTATGGCATAAGTTGCTACCTTGAGCTATTAAAAATCTGCGAAAAAATGTGCACTGTTGAGTAGGTGTAAAAAATTGACTTTTGAGTAATAGGTTGCAGCTTTTTGTGCAACTTGACTGTAGTTACCGGCTTATACAAGCAGTTGATTGGCTCTATGCTCCGGTAAAACTAATGAGCAACTTTGCTCTACCGGCAGAGCTTACCGATTAACTGGTAAGGTGCTCTAGTAAGGCTCTTTAGCTTACTGGAACTACCAGCCCACCCAAGGGGTCGACTAGTAGAATATTCTGGTAGTTCCACTGAGTTATTTTTAAAATATAGCCGTTGGGAAACATACTTTTTGGGCCTATAAAGATATGTTTCACCTCCCAACTCTGATATAACTTGATCAAAATATATCCACAAGCTCTCTAGCATTCAATATGCTCTTTTTTCTATAATCTTGCTTCATTTATTACTGTCTTCATTGATTGCATATTATTGGCCTTCATTGATCAAGTTCTTGAGCTTATAAATTGTTTATCTACTAAGAGTAACATAGGAAGGTTTAAATACCTTTGTACACTTGCTCACAAGTAGGTCTTGCATTCCAAACTTTCTACTATTACATTAGGTGTGAGTTTCTTTACTCTTGGGTAGTATAGTTGTGAGGAACTTCTCTCAAGAGTGAACGGTTGAAATCCTCAAGTATTAGGTTAATACTTATGGTCCTTGTGGTGAAGCAAGGGTTGTGATTGTTGTTCTATGCTTCTACAACGTACTAACTAAGAAGCCTATTCACTAGTGAAGTTTTTGAAACTCTAAGAGAAAACCTTAGGTAGTGGACTAGGCCCTCAGGAGTTCGAACCACTCTAAATAGTTATATTTGATCTTTTTAACCTTATACTCTTTATATTTCAAGTATTTACTTTGGATGTTGTAGGTACTTTTTCTTAAAATACTTGTTAAGAGTTTTTAAGTACTTATTTATGGTAATAATCCAATTCACCCTCCCTTTTGGATTCATTCTCTAGACAAAAAGAAGATTAAAGAATTTGCTTGGAATTTCAATGTGTCTTACATGAATTCTATGGGCATTTATTGGTATAACGAGAACCCTATCATTAGAGCTACTTATAACAATTTGCCCTATAAGACCTAGGAGACAATGAAGAAAAGATCAAGGGAAGGCACCACTTTTAATAACCCGGTGAGGGGACCAAGAAAGCTCAATATGTGGATGAGGAGCAAGTAGAGTTGGACGCTATGGCACCCAATGATGAGGAAGTTGAGCGAGAACAAGGTCATAAGAAAGAGCATGCTACGGCACAAGAATTCGTATTGGTGAGCCTACCAGTGATAGAAGACGTGCTCCATCACAAGTTGATGATAAGTTTTTATCTCAGTTGAATGTAGCTATGACAAATTCTATGTAGATTTATTTAGTTGAGAAGAGGAGAGCTCAAAAGATGACAAGAGGAGTATACCTGATGATGATTCTCCAGTTCTAGCTTCGATGTTGACGCAAACGCAACAGTTGAACACAAATATGGGCCAGATGAATGCTAATTGGAATGAAATGAGCAAAAACTGGGAAAAGACGAACACTATCTTTGGCCAAATGAACCTTCGCTTAGGCAAGCTTGAGAACTCCCATAAAGAGCTAAAGTCTGACTTTGTGAAGTATTTCAAGGATCATGGCAAGAACTCTTGAGGATTGGAGCACAATAAATCTTTTCAAAAACAAAATCCCTTCATATTTTCAAATATTTTAGCATTTGGTTTATTTTTTTGGTTTTTGAGACTTTATTTGCTACTTTAGTTTGCTTTGGTTGGTTGCTAGTTCTTTAGCTTATTGATTTACTTTGGTAGTTGATATTTTACTTTGGTAATTATAGCTTTGTTCTTTCACTCATTCTCCTATTCTTTTACTGGTTTAATGACGCCAAAGGGGGAGAAGTGGTATGTGTTAATAGAAATAGTATGCATGTTGATGAGATGAATGATGTGATAAATGGTGTAAATGGCTTGAACATATGCATACTTATACATGATGAATTTGTGCTTTGATGTTTTGAGCTGGAATGCATGATATGCTCCTTGAGTGCAAGCTCTAAAGACCCCATAAGTGCACGGATTAGTATAGTAGAGTATGTACGAGAATAGGTGTCAAACCACAGAAAGACTGTTGGTAGAGTGGATTTTGTGCTCGTGTGTCCTAAAGGTGCTATAAAGAAAGTCTATATTAAGCATATTTTTGGGATTTTGGATTAACGGGAGCTCGAGAGTAAGAAAATAAACTACACTATGGGAATGGCAAGCAAGAAACAAGCTAATCTAGAGGAAACTAGCAAATGCAGAGGTGTTAGAGTGACTTCGACTTATGAATGGGTGATTCTATACTAAGACACTATGGGATTAACGGATGATGGCTTACTATGGTGATTGCTCTTAGATAGGTTGCTAATTAATGTCCCTATTTCCCACTAGGACTCAGTGCGAGTCAATCCCTACGCAATGCCTCTTAGAGCTGTGGCGTGATCCTTATGACCTAGGGCCTTACGAGTGACTAACTAGCTGTCTAGGTGACTTAGAATGAACGTACCCTAGTACCTAAACTATCGGCTGGATTTAAAGCCAAGACCTAGTGTCTCTAGGGTCAACTAAACCTATCCTGAAACGTATTGGCTGGATTTAAAGCCAAAAGAGACTCGACCAAGACTAGCCCTAAATTACTTGTCGTCATTTTAAGGTCACTACAACAGGATTTAACTTTGTTAGCACATTTATACATGTTCTAGGCCAAGGTGTTTGCGAATAATGGGATCTATTTGACTACCAAACATCGTCATGGTCGGATTATACCATTAAAATTGATTAAGAACCAATATGTATGTGTTATTGAAGTCATATTCAATGCTCAGTATGCAAAAATATGTATAGACATGAAAATAAGCATTACCCACTTCATAGCATCCACATATAAACACATAGACATGATTATAGAATGGATTAGATGTGTTTAGTAACAAATAGACTTCAATTTATACACATGCTACTCATTTAGGCATTTTATCGAACACTTGGACATGAAGGAGAAAATAACCACTTGAACAAGAAAATCAAAACATGTATATATTAAGCTATCAAATCCCATCTCGTAAGAGCATATAGTTAACCCATTACATGAGCTGAATCACCTTATAGAAGTCAACACGATCATGATAGAAAATAGAATAAAAGAGAGATTATGAAGCTTCCCTTTCATTCTAGCTAGTCTTGTACAAAGCTTTTGAGCAAACTCTAATCCAAATGCTTGAAACCCTCTAAATCAACTTGATTCAAGTGATAAATGTGTGAAAGAGTGTGCATGAGGTGGGTGGAAACTAGGGTTAAGTGTGTGAGATTTTAAGTGTGAAACGTGTGTGTTGGGTTTAAAAGGCTCCTCCTCTCTTCTGTAAAATTCGGGTTCTATTTATAATTTTTAGCGCACTTCCGGTCGACTGGCTCTGGAGGAGCAGTCAAATGGCTTTTTGTGGTAACTCTCTAGAGTGGTCGGTCGACCGGCTTGAAGGAAGAACTCAACCGGTAATTTTTGGTTGCTTTCTGGAGCGGCTTATTGACCGGCTTTTCTTCTAGGTCGTCCAGCTGGCTTTTCTTCCTCTATTCTTCGTCTTTTTGGCTTCCGATCTTTTCCCCTTGACCCATGCATCTCCCATCTTTATCACCCATCAACGTCCAATCTTGATCTTAACCCAGAGTTCACCTAAATCATTGAAAACAAGTAGTTAGTGTAACATTTGTCTCTTTAACTCAACTATGTACAATTGTCTAAACGTAAGCCTATTCTTAGCATAAGCACTACACTAATGCATCTTCATAAGCACTTAACACCTTTTAAACATGGGCAAATGAAAATGTAAACCACAGAAAGGCACAACACATCAACACCCCCAAACCTTCTTTTTGCTTGTCCCCAAGCAAGCCCAATCTTAAGTTTATTTTTAACGTTGATGGAAAGGGTTACGTAAGGGATTGACCCGTTGTCAAAGTTAGTATAAGAAGCATGAAGAAGGCATTTCTATTGCGGAGAGATCCCCAAGTTTCTTTAGTTCCTCTCTCTACTCATAAGAGGCCTTATTCCTTGTGGGAATTTTCCAAGTAACCAATCTATCATAAGCTTAGGATTCTAACTCATACACTCATGATGTTGATACTTCATGCCCCCTCAATTAGCATGGCCTCCCCAACATGCACAAAGCCTCAAAGACAAGAAGAGATAGAATATAAAAATACAATAGCTTATAAAAAGCCTTATTTACATATCTATATAGAGGATAGCTTGTGCTAAGTTGACATTGTGTTACTTATGCACTTATTCACAAAACTTTTTGGTGCCTTTGGCTTTTTCTCTTTTTCAATTTTTTTCATCTTTTTTATATTTTAACACCTTTTTGCCTTTTCAATTTTCTTTGGATTTTTCATGCTTTGCATTGTATTCACACAAAAAGAAAAGAAAAAGAAAGGCTTTGGCACATCAAAAAGAACCAATCAAAGAAGGGGCATTCACATCAACAACCTTTTGTTTCTTCACTCTTTCCAACAAAGCTATAGGGTGGCTACAAGGGATGTTCTTAAAGGTCCTCACTCCTCACAACTTTCAAGGGTATCCCTTCCAAGACTTGGTTTTCAGTCCATTTCATTCACTTTCCCATAATACAACTCATATCCACTAATCAATAAAATCAATCATAATAGCCAACATAATGATCAACCAAGAGATAAACAACTTTACATGCATTAAAATTTGAAAAATTTTCACCATTTTTAACCAAATAATGCAATCTACCCTAAGAAAATATAAAAATAATAAGACCAAATCCCTACACCCCCAAATCTAAACTTTGCTTGTCCTCAAGCAAATTAAACAAAGCATATAAACAAGCTATTTGGCATTATAAAGTAAGTAAGCATGGTGGGGATGGGGTAGAAACATGGGGAACAAGTGGAGAAAGGATTAATACAACCTTGAATTGGCGTCAAAGCTCTCTATGCCAATGATAAATCACCATACAACTAACCCTATGACTCATAATTCACAAACACTCACAAAGAAAACAAGGTTAGCAGCATTGCCTATGCGTGCTTGCATTGGGATGTGTAGTAAATAGCAACGGGGTATCTTAAGGGACAAAAGATCAGTATTCAACACTTTGGTGTAGGTGAAAGAAAAACAAAAAAAAATAAAAGAAAGAAAAATGAAATAAGTGCAAAATTGCAAAATTGAACCTAAGTTGCCTCCTAGTAGCGCTAACCACCACGCTGTCAGCCAGGCAAACACCAACTTATCTTCAATTTCCATAGATGGGATCCTAAAGTATTAAAACCTTCACACAAGCCATGCTTGGATCATATGCATACTTCAGGCACTGCCCGTTCACTGTCATCTCTCGCCATCCTTCAAGTCCTTGATCTTGACCGCTTCGAAAGGGTAGGCAACCAACACTTCATACGGAGTAACCTAATCTTGACTTGAGCTTACCTGGAAAGAGCTTCAAACATGAGTTAAATAACCAAACTTTATTGGAGGGAGATAATGATTTCTTAAGAATATGTTTATCATGAATTCTCTTCATCTTATGCTTATAAAGCTTGGCATTCTCATTCGCCTCAAACATAGGCTCCTATAGCTCCGCTAGGTCAAGCTTTCTCTTATCACCCACTCTTGCTGAATCAAAGTTTAGGGCTTTAATTGCCCAATAAGCCCTATGCTCAAGTTCTACTGGCAAATGACAAGTTTTCCCATGAACCAAGCTATACGAAGACATACCAATGGGAGTCTTAAAGGCGGTATGAAAGGCCTAAAAAGTATCATTTAGCCTAATAGACCAATCTCTCTTGTCGGGCCTAATCGTTTTCTCCAAAATGTGCTTGATCTCCCTATTGGAAACCTCTACTTGTCCATTAGTTTGTGGATGATAAGGAGTAGCTACCTTATGGGTGACCAAATATTTTCTCAACAAGGCCTTTAAAGTCCTGTGGCGAAACTGCAACCCTCATCACTAATTAAGATCCTAGGGACTCCAAATCCAAAGAAAATGTTCTCCTTAATGAATTTTACTACTACCCAATGGTCATTAGTGCGTGTGGGGATAGCCTCAACCCATGTGGACACATAATCAATAGCCATTAAAATGTATTGGTACCCAAAGGAAGGTGGAAACGGACCCATAAAATCTATACCCTAAACATCAAACAATTCACAAGGAAGAATAGGGGAAAAAGGCATCATGTTTCTCCTAGAGATAGACCCAAATTGTTGACATCTAAAACACTTTTTGCAATACTCTTGGGCATCTCAGAGAATGGGCCAGAACAATCCACATTGTAAGACCTTCGCAGTAGTTTTCTTTCCACTAAAATGACCTTCACACCCTTCATCATGACACATGCTCAACACACTCTCAAACTCGTCCCCAGACACACACTGGCAAATCACTTGATCCACACACACCTTGAAAAGATAGGGATCCTCCCAAAAGAAATGTCTAACTTGTGCTAAGAACCTATCTCTTTTTATCTTCTTCTAATGGGAAGGAAAGCACCTTGTGGAAAGATAATTGACAATATGAGCAAACCAAGGTGTGTGATGAGAGATAGCAAGCAATTGCTCATCGGGAAATGAATTACGAAAAGGGGATGGATCATTAAAAGACTTACTAACAAGACAAAAAAGGTGATCTGCAACTAAATTTTCTCTACCCTTTTTATCCCGAATTTCAACCTCAAATTCTTGAAGAAGGAGCAACTACCTAATCAATTGGGTCTTAGATTCTTTCTTAGCTAACAAATACCTCAATGCCGTATAATCGATGCAGACAATCACTTTGGACCCTAGGATATACGACCTAAACTTATCATGAGAGAAGACAACTATTAGAAGCTCTTTTTCTATGGTGGTATAGTCCTTTTTAGCTTCATCAAAAGTCTTGCTAGCATAGTGCACTACATAGGGCAACTTATCTCACTGTTGGCTTAAAATAACTCCTATTGCATAATCAAATGTGTCACACATAACCTCAAATGGAAGACTGTAGTCAGGTGGCTGAATAATTGAGGACAAAGACAATAAAGATTTAAGGCTATTAAAAGCTCTAACACACTCATCATCAAACTCAAAGGGAACATCTTGTGCTAGGGGCTTAGACAAGGGACACACTATATGGCTAAAATCCTTAATGAGCCTATGGTAAAATCCTGCATGCCGTAGAAAAGATTTAACATCCTTGACACACTTTGGGACAAGTAATTTTTCTATCAATTCTACCTTAGCTAGGTCAACTTCAATTCCATTAGATGAGACAACATGACCTAACACTATCCCTCGTTGTACCACGAAGTAGGATTTCTCCCAATTCAACACTAAATTCTTCTCCATACATCGATCTAAGATTAAAGAGAGATGACTCAAGCACTCATCAAAACCATCTCTGGAGACTGAGAAATCATCCATAAATATCTCTAAATGCCTCTCAATCATATAACTAAAAATGGATATCATACACCTCTAAAAAGTTGCTAGGGCATTGCATAGACCAAAGGACATCCTCCTATAGGCAAAAGTGCCATAGCGACAAGTAAAGGCGGTCTTCTCTTGGTCCTCAGCAAACGCAGAGATCTGATTATTCCCGGAATAGCCATCTAGAAAATGATAGTAACTATGCCCAACTACTCTATCTAAGATTTGGTCTAGAAAAGGCAACAAAAATTGATCCTTCCTTGTTTTGGAGTTGAGCTTCCTATAATCAATACAAACTCTCCACCCCGTGGGAGTACGTACAGGGGTAAGCTCTCCTCTCTTATTCTCTACAATCGTAATCCTGGACTTCTTAGGGACGACTTGGACCAGGCTAACCACTCACCATCAGAGATCAGATAAATAATGACTGCATCTAAAAGCTTAATGATCTGTTTTTTTATCTATTTCACTCATTTGTGGGTTTAGCATCCTTTACATCTCCCTAGAAGGAATGGCTCCATCCTCACAATGAACATGATGCATAGAAACTGAAGAGTCTATACCTCTCAAATCATCAATTTTCCACCTTATAACCTTCCTATATTTCCTAAGAATCTCTAAGAGACGCTCCTCATGCTCGCTAAAAAGATCAGAAGCTATGATAACTGAAAGGGTCTCACTAAGGCCTAGGAAAGCATATATCAAATGATCAGGAAAAGGTTTGAGCTCTAAAGAAGGACTAGGCTCAACCAAGGGGAACTCAACCTCAACATCATCAATGGGAATATCACTAGAGTCAGGACTAGAAGGAACAACCTCAAGTGACTTATTAATCAAAGAACTCTTAACTATGGAGATAGAAGCTACACACTTCCGCTCTAAGGTCTTCAAATCAAAGCTAGACAATAATTCCTCAAATTTCCTCAATTCTTTCCCATCGGTCATAGTTCTCTTTACAAAGTCCTCGATGCAAGAATCAATCACATCAACTTTAAAGCACTCTTCTCCATCTTCTCCTCTTATACTAGCCCTATTCACCCCCACAACAACCTTCATAATGGACCTCAAATTCTCAAATTTCTTCTCTAATTACCCTGACCTACAATGAATAATGGCATCTACAGTGGCAAGGAAGGGGTGACCTAGAAGAACGGGTGTAGAATGTCTAGAGTTATGTTTTGAATCCATATCTAACACTACAAAATCAACAGGGTACACAAACTCACCTACCTAGACCATAACATCCTCTATCACACCCCTAGGTCCATGCTCAGACCTATCAGCTAGCTAAAGAGTAACATGTGTAGGGGATAACTCACCTAGACCTAGTTACTAATAGAAAGAGTAGGGAATAAGATTCACACTAGACCCTAAATCTAACAAGGCGTAATCAATCTGAGTCTTGCAAATCCATCAAGGAATAGTGAAAGCTCCAGGGTTACTCAGCTTGGGCGAGAGGCTCGAAGTGCAAATACTACTCACTTTCTCCGTAAGCCTCACCTTCTTAGGAATGTTCAATGATCTACGCTTCCTTGTACAAAGGTCCTTAAAGAATTTAAAATAGGAGGGAATGGAAAAGATCGCATCTATCAAAGGAAGATTGACCTTAAGGTCCTTAAGATGCTCTAAGACTTTGAAAGACCTAAAATCCTCACTAGGTGTGGCCCTCTCTAATGTGGATGGAACGGGAACTCTAGGTGTAACATCTCTAGACACATAGGAATCATCAATAAGCTCCTTCCCTCCTAATAGGGGCAGGAAGTATTACTCTCTCCATGGTCTCTAATAGGCTCAACTCTCTCAACAGGACTCTCTCTATAATCCCTTTATGTGGCTCTTTAGACTCGGAAGGACCACTAGGTACAGGTACTGCAAAGTCAACTTCTACCCTATTATCCACTATCCTACCGCTCTTAAGAGTGGTGACAGCCTTAGCCTAGGCCTAAGAGGGATAAGTGGTATCGGTAGAGGAACATGACTGGACTCTAGGGTTCACCTCTAGTTGAGAAGGCAATTTTTCGGGGTCTCTAGCACTCAACTGACTAGCAATCTGCCCTAACTGTGCCTCAAACCTAGCCATCTACTACCTATAGCTAGCCATCTCTTGCCTACTATCGGCTAACTCCTACTGCTGACTAGCTAATGCTTGCTGTTGATTCTGAATAAACTACATTAACTTTATCACATTATTGCTAGGAGATTGGCTACTAGAAGGGGCAAGTAAAGCCTGAGGTGAAGGAGCACCACTGAGACGGGGCTGATTAAGATGGTAGAAACCTAGGGGATATTAAGGACGAGGTCACTACTAAGGTGGAGCTTGGGCATGTGAATTAGACTCGTGCTGACCTTGTCTCCAAGAAAATTTTAGGTTGTCCCTCCAACCCGGATTGTATGTGTTCGAGTGCGGATTGTACTCACGAGAATAACCTTGAGTGGCACACACTTGCTCCTTCATAAACTCAGGAAACTAGGATGCTAAAGGCAAGCTACAGTTTCATGAGACGATTCAGAACACAATGCACAAACCTCAACAATTAAAAGGGTAAAGGAAGAACCTACGGAACTAGTCATATGACCATGAGATGAAAGAGACAAAGAAATGAATTGATCTAGCTTATTGTCAAGGCCTTTACCTTAGTGGGTAAATCTAAAGAAACCTCAATCTCAATAACACTTTTTCTATTACCTCCCCGACTACACCTTTCCATAGCAAAGTTTTGAAATGAATTTTTGGCCATCAACTCCATTTTCTCGCATGCCTCAGTTGGTCTCAAAAGATAGAAGCCACCACCGGAGGCGGCATCGACCATTATCCTATTTTGTTCATTTAAGCCTCAAAAAAAGTATTGCAATAAGTCATGATTACTGTACCTGTGGTGTGGACATTATCTAAGAAGGTCTTTAAATCTCTCCTAAGCCTCATGAAAGGATTCTAAGTCATGCTGTGAGAAAGTCATATTAGTGGTCCTAAGGTCGACCGTCTTGGCCATGGGATAAAATTTTTTAAAGAACTTAGATTGAAGCTTAGCCCATGTAATAATGCAACCATTAGGTAAGGAATGCAACCAAGCCTTAACCTTATCCTTAAGAGAGAAAGGAAACAATCTTAGATGTATGACCTCTTGGAGGACATTAGGGACATGAAGAGTGGAACTCATCTCAACAAAATCAATAATATGCTTTAGAGGACTCTCATTGCTTCTCCCGTAGAAGGAAGAAAGCATGGCCAACATATTAGGCTTAAACTTGAAGTATGTCTCCCCTAAACCCAGAATTTGAATAGCCAAATTAGGCTCAAAGCCTTTGGGGAGAAAGAATTGCCTAAGAATGGGTTTCTCATCTATGAGTGGGTCCAGTCTAAGGGGCTCTTGTCTAAAATAATCTTGGGTTGATGCCCATCGTGATCATGAGGTGGAATATGATTCATTGGGGGAATGGGAGGATTAGGAGGATGATTAGGATCGGCCATCTCCTCAAGAAGATCTCTTAAATTCCTAAGATGCCTTGCAATCCTATTGGGTTCAGGATTAAGAGGAACTAGGGGATTTCTAAGGGATCTCCTACCAAGCATGCATAAGCTATCCTAACTTCGGCCACTTCAACTCCCGAAAACTTCAACAATCCTAAGTCTATAGCAAATAAACCACAATCCTAGAAAGTCTACTAAAAACAAAAACAAAAGTAGAGATAAAGAACAAGAACTAAAGGAAGATAATATAAACAATAAACAAGATAAGCAAAAGCTAGACAAACTGCAAAGAAAAAGCAAGAAAACAAGTAAAGCAACTATCAAAACACACAAACAAAGAATGCAAACCACCGTGCCTCCCCAACAACGGTACTAAGAACTTGATATGCTCTTAGAGTGCAAGCTTTAAAGACCTGCAAGCACATGGATCGGTGTAATAAAGTATGTGCGAGAACGGGTGTTGAACCACAGCCAGGCTAGTTGGTAGAGTGGATTCTGTGCTCGTGTGTCCTAAAGGTACTATAAAGAAAGCCTATACTAAGCATATTTTTGAGACTTTGGATTAACAATAGCTCAAAAGTAAGAAAATAAACTACACTATAGGAATGGAAAGTGGGAAACAAGCTAATCTAGAGGGAACTAACAAATGCAAAGGTGTTAGGGTGACTTCAACTTATGAATGGGTGATTTTATACTCAGATGCTATGGGATTAAAGGATGATGGCTTACTAAGGTGATTGCTCTTAGTTAGGTTGCTAATTAGTGTCCTAATTTTCCCCCAGGACTCAGTGCAGGTATGTCCCTAGGCGACGCCTCCTAAAGCTACAGCATGGTTCTTATGACCTAAGGCCTTAAGAGTGTCTAACTAGCTCCCTAGATGACTTAGAATGAACCTACCCTAGTGCCTAAACCATTGGCTGGATTTAAAGCCAAAACCTAGTGTTGCTAGGGTTGACTAAACCTATCCTAAAACCTATTAGTTGCATTTCAAGCCAAAGGAGACTCGACCTAGGATAGCCCTAAATTACTTGCCTTTATTCTAAGGTCACTACAGTGGGATTTAACTTTGTTAGCATATTTATACAAGTTCTAGGCCAAGTTGTTCGCGAATAACAGGATCTATTCGACTATCAAACATCGTCATGCTCGGATTACACCACTAGAATTGATCAAGAACCAACATGTATGCGTTATTGAAGTCATATTCACTACTAGGTACGCAAACATACATATAGACATGAATATAAACATTACCCACTTCATAGCATCCACATATAAACATATAGACATGATTATAGCATGGATTAGATGTGTTTAGTAACGAACATACTTCAATTTATACACATGCTACTCATTTAGGCATTTTATCAAACATTTAGACGTGAATGAGAAAATAACCATTTGAACAAGAAAATCAAAACATGTATATATTAAGCCATCAAATCTCATCTCATAAGAGTATATAGTTAACCCATTACATGAGCTAAGTCACTCTATGCAAGTCTACTCAATCATGATAGAAAATAGAATAAAAGAGAGATTATGAAGCTTCCCTTTCATTGTAGCTAGTCTTTTACAAAGCTTTTGAGAAAACTTTAATCCAAATGTTTAAAAGCCTCCAAATCAACATGATTCAAGGTGACAAATGTGTGAGAGAGTGTGTGTGAGGTGGGTGGAAACTAGGGTTAAGTTTGTGAGATTTTAGGTGTGAAGTTTATGTGTTGGGGTCTAAAAGTCTCTTCCTCTCTTCTGTAAAATTTAGGCTCTATTTATAATTTTCAGCGAACTACCAATCGACTGGCTCTGGAAGGCTAGTCGACTAGCTTTTTTTGGTAACTCTGTGAAGAGAGGAACTCGACCGACAATTTTTGGTTGCTTTTTGGAGCGGTCGATCGACCTAGTTGGTCGACTGGCTTTTCTTCTAGGTTGTTCGGCTGGCTTTTCTTCCTCCATTCTATCTTTTCAGCTTCCAATCTTCTCCCCTTGACCCATCCATCTCCCATCTTCATCACCCATTAACGTTCAATCTCGATCTTAACCTAAAGTTTACCTAAATTATTGAAAACAAGCAATTAGTGTAGCATTTGTCTCTTTAAGTCAACTGTGTACAATTGTCTACGCATAAGCCTATTCTTAGCATAAGTATTACATTAATGCATCTTTATAAGTACTTAACACCCCTTAAACATGGGCAAATGATGGCTTAAACACACAATAACACAACACATCAATGCATTAGTTGCTAAACTGAGATGGAGTCATGCCTAGTATAGACTTCATTTTATTTATTGTGAATGTTATGCATTGATTGAAATGGAGTCACTTTGTTTTTGGGACTCCATCCAAATTGGATTAATTTGTCATCATAAAAAAAGAGGAGACTGTTGGAATAATATTGCTTTTGATGATCATTTTGATGATATAAATTAATCTTATAGCTTGGTAATTAGCATAACAAAGATAATTATACACTGTGATGCTTTTACCATCATTTATGCTATGAATGCTAAACATCGTTCAATTGTTCTATGAATGCTAAACATCATTCCAATGTTTTAGTGCATTTTTATATTAAGCATAATATGATCAGCAAGCTTAGAGGATGTGCATTGATGGAGTGAAGATGTTATATCAAGTTTAGAAGCCATTGCAGACATATTTCAAGTTTTGCAAGAAGATGAAGAATGCTCGTATGCTCGTGATCAAGATTGAAGTGGCGGAGACAAGACATCATAAGGGGTACTAGCTTGTGCTCTCTTGTGAATAGCCTTAGGATCACTCTTACAGCTCAAACAAATTATTTTTATCATCATATCACTTGCATAAAGATTTTTGAGCAATAATCCTCATCTTTGAAGAAATGTTTTTCACACATAAAGTCTTTCAAAATCTTTAAAGATAGGTATTAGCATGTTTATTGAACTTAAAATATCTTAGAAAACCTTCTTTGATGTGTTCTATACTTGCAAAATGCATTTGATCAAAGTTGGGACTTTTCAAACATGCTTGGTGACTCTTGCTGAGCAATCTGTTGAAGCCGGACTCCCTAGCCGGGCCCTTGGCTGGTCGTGGAGGTCAATTGGCCTCAACAGAGAACTTAGGACTACCACCGGACTCGTAGCCAGTCAACCAACATAGGCATCCAACCTAGTCAATGAGTTTTATAATGAGCCAGGCCCTCAGTCGATCAACCAATTAGGGCGACTAACTACCCTACAGCATTAAATGCTGTAATCATTGAAGAATCGTTGGTTACTCCTTATAACTCTATTTTCCACCATTATTGCCCAAGCTACTCTCATATGCTTTGAATACACTCTCCTAGCATTAAAACATCATTTCTAAGCTTTTCTAAACTCTTTCAAAATTATTTATTGCTTAGAATCACTTGACAGTTTGAGCTATATTTGTGATATCCTTTGAGCATTCAAGAGTCATTAATTGCTATACCTAATTGTAAGAAGTTTGAGCATACACAAACAACTTTTTGTATCATTTATTATTGTATTCACACTCTAGAAGCTAGGTTTGTTTGAGAGAAACATATATTAGCTTAAGTGACTGTGGGAAAATCCCAAAAAGGAGAAGTCTTGGGTTCCTTGAAGGGTATCTTGAAAAGAATGCAAAAGGAAGTTAGTTTGTGTCCACCAACATTTGAAGGTGCACACACACTAGTAGAGTGTTGAAGTCCTAAGGGGAGTATCCTTAAACAGTGGATGTAGGCTTGCCGAACCACCTAAAAATTGGTCTTCTTTATTCTTTTTCTCTTCTCCTTACTTTTGTATGATTTGTATGTCTCAAGTGTTTGATTAATTATCTAGGTGAAGTTGCTTGTTTTTATTGAATATTTTTTATTGCGAAAATTGGTTAACATCTTAATTCACCCCCTCCCCTTAAGATATTTTCCCTTAATAGGGGTAGAAATCTAACTTTTCTAAGTTGTGGAAATGTGCAGAGTCAATTAAAAAGACCAAAAAACCTATATTTAAGACCCTCTCATTTATGATAAAAATTAACAATAATAAAAAGTAATTAATCAACAAATAATAACAGTAATTAATTAATTAATTACTCAATATGTATTGTTAATTAAATATGGGCTTTTATCTTTTCTATTTTTAATTAACAAAAAATAAATTAATTGATTAATTAATTAAATAAAAATAAAAATAAAAATAATTAAATGAAAAAATAAAAATAATAATTAAAAACTAATGAATAAATAAAAATAAAGAATAAAAACACAATAATGAATAATTAATTTAAAAATAACAATTTAAAAATAAAAAATACTTAAAAATCAATTAAAAATAAAAAATTAAAATAATAATAATAATAATATCATTAATTAATTAATTAAAAATAATAAAATAATAATTGAAAATTAATAATGATGATGATGATGATGATGAATTAGGGATATTTTTGTAAAATAGCTCAATATTCCCAAGAATGTTAGTTTTAAACCAAAAATAACAAGTTACTATTCTTGGGATACTCCAAAATTTTCCCAAAATATTTTTCATGTACCAAAAAGTTTTTATATCATTCCCAAGAATCACCCGAGAATGATTTTTCTCTCCCCAAACCAAACCCCCTTACATTCCTTGGATGCTGCAAGAACCCTAGCAAAATCCTCACATATCCTACTCCTGGTGTGTTTCTGTTTCAATAAATTTTTTAAGTGATTAGAACTCAAAATTGAGGGCTTTTAAAATAAGGACAACAAACTAATGTATGAAACTTTTGTTACGAACAAAGTTGAAAAAGGGTTGAATGTCGTTTCTTTTATTCTGTCTTATATTTACTGCTACTTATGAGATACGTAAAATATTGCTATTACTAGATATGCGAGAATATCAATGATACATTTACTCAAAATGTACATTGTCAAGAGGGCATATCAATGCTCTTGAGAGAGGAGCTTCTAGGTAACAGAACTTTGATTATATATAATATATTTTTATGTACATATTGGCATCATAAATTATGTTTATTATCTTTTCGAGTTATAAAGTCAAAGAGAGCTAGTTCTTGTTTTAATGGATATAAGTGTGGCATGGTAACGATGATGGATAAAAGGGCTTGTTTCTTTTCAATTTTCATAGCTTATCATATTGGCGCTACCGTTGTCATTATGTAAAAGTAGTAAATAATAAGATAGGGTATGTGGAGAAGAAGATTTATTGGAGTCAGATGATGCAAAAAGTTTGAGTATCAACACAAAATAATTTGCGTAGTATGTGCCTGCACTTCGTTTCCAGCTTGTATCACGTAAAGAATTATTTAAGGGTGATATAATTGAAAATAGAGCTAATTACTTTCATGAATAATTTTATGTTACAATTAGCAATAAATATATGATGAAGAAAAGGAAAAATTAAACTCTTTTTAAACTTTGATCATAACTAAAATTTCATACATCGATTATTGTACTTATTTTAGAAACCCTAGATTTTGAGTTTTTATCATGTAAAAGTTTATTGAAAGAGAAACTTACCTGGATGAGGATGTGAGGATTTTGGTAGGATTTTGTAGCATTTAATAGAATGTAGAGTTCTATTATTTTTAGGTTTGAAAAATAATATACTTTACTAATATAGATTTATTTTGTCAAGATAAAATTTTAATAGCCAATACAAAATTTAAGCAAAAAGGTTAATGGATTTTACTATTAGTTAATAGGGTTAAGTGGCTATTTATTTATATTAAGGGAGAAAAAGTCACTAACTTTATACATTAAAGGGGTTAAAGTTGAAAAATCCTTAAAATGATTGAAACTCCATTATGACTAATTAATTCTTCATTAATTTACATTACAAACTTACAAAATAGATAAGCAACTATTAGTGTCTAACTGATTATTCATTATCCTTGTAAGTAGACAAGTATATATGAGAGGTGCAAATTAAAGCTACTACTCCATCCTAATATTGCGGAGTTGTGGACGGTGGATCAAGTCCATGCATGGATAACATGCTTATGAGCACGAGCCATGAAAGCTCTAATCACTGGCTTCAACATTTCTGTAGCTTTTAAAATTCCCAAGAACATAAGTCGATATAGAACCACCATGCCAAACAAAATAGCAACGTCTACCCACTTAGAATAACTCATCTCCACCTGCCAAAAGTTTCTCAAGATCTCATCACCATTAATTGTAGAAGGCCCTCCAGCTTGCTCATTGGGAAATGTCAATCCTTCAAATTCATTCTTGTAAAGACCTTGATTTGCATTCTTGTGGAATGCAATGTAATACATTGGATATCGCCAAAATGGCTTCGGTAGATCATCTCGTAAGCAAAAGAATCCTCCATTTAGCATCATCAAACCTAATAAGAGAAAGTAACTCAGTAGTAGTACTTATCATTTAAGACTTATGTTTAACCTAACTTTTAGACAGTTAAAAATGCTTTTGTGTATTCAAAAGCTCAAGTTAACCTGTTTGACCCATTTTTAGAAAATCTTTTACATAAAAAGATAAAGCTAAGAAAAGTTGAAATGCCAGAAACTCTAAATTGGAGCTTTTTAGAAAAAAAACATTTGAAAATCTATTTTTACATTATGTCAGAAATTGTTTCCTTATTTTTTTTTTATCAAAAATATTACTCCATGTTTTTTAAAATTCAATATTACCCTAAAACAATTGAAAGCTCCACTATTGAAACACCAAACTGAATAATCAACAGCTTTTATTTAACAACACTTTTTATCTAAAGCTTTACTACTAAAAATTCTACACCACAACAGTTGAAATCCAATTGTTAGGCCAAACAGAACCTAACATGCCTCGAGTTCGAGTCATTTATCAGGGTAAATGGGAAATCACTATATGTACTAATTATCTTTAAAAAAATAAAAAAAAAAGAAAAAGTATCATCTCACCTTGAATTCCAGCACCTATTATGATTCCCATGAGATAATTTGGCACAATGCTAGCGACAATCATCATTAGGCTTTCGACCACCATCATGCATACAAAAAGCAGCAAAGTGAAATAGAGGAAGTGGTCTATTTCCTTCTGGAGGCCGACAAGGAAATAGGTCATTGCTCCTGGCACTAGAGAAACTAGTAGCAAGTAAGGGATAGAAGATAAAGTGTTCCCAACAACGAAGGAGAGAACATCATAGTGCCCATTTAATCTCTCTCTGGTAAAAATCTGGTTTTGCATGTCAATTGAAATTGAAATGTCAGTTTATAAGAGAAGTCAATAATCATGATTATGAATTAATCATTAAGGCTACTGATTTATTTAATCCCTTATCTTTGACCCTTTTGGCCATTAAAGTCTCTTATCTTTAAAACACAGACAAATCTGTCTTTTGCTTTGCAATTTATGATGCGTTAGTTTTTAGACCAAAAACCATAAAAAAAATAACAATTTAGACTCGTGACATGCACTTGGATTAAAATGGAAAAAATTGTATTTGTTGACATTTTCTCAGTGTTGGAATTGTTACTTTTGACAATTTTTCATCTAAGACTAACGACATCACACATTAAAAAAGAAAAAAAAAAAAGAGGTAATTGACTTGTTGTGCTTTAAAGATTGGGGACTTAGTTGTGAAAAGTATCAAAGATTATGGGTAAATGGAACATTGACCCATTTATATATATATATATATATATATATATATATATATGAATGTATGTATGTATGTATATGTATATGTATATGTATATATGTAACATAGTGCATACTTTCATGTCCTCTACAAAAGATGGGAATCCACCAATTGTCATTAACGTTAAGAATGCAGCAACAAACATAAGCAAGGATCCTCTAGCCTGCAAAGTTACATTCAGAAGTAGTTCAGCTTCCTGCTAGTCATTAATGGCATACATAATGCAATAATATATATATATATATATATATATATATATGTATGTATATGTATATATGTATGTATTGATTTTGCATGAAAAAATTATATATATATATGTATATGTATATATTTATGTATGTATTTTGCATGAAAATTAGTTTTTTCAGTCTTTCACCTGGATAGAACGATGGGTGGTCCCAATATCATAGAAAATTGTCCCAAGACACAAGCATAAGGCCACATATATGGCTAATCGAAGCCAATAATAGCCTAGATCTCGATACATGTTGACAAAGGATCTTCTAGTAAGAACAAAGCATTGTGTTATGAAGCTTGCTTGGCTTCCTTTCTTCTCCAATGGTCCCCCGTTCTGTGATATATGTATTAAGTTCCAATAAGCACTTATTGCTCTAGGACAGTCAGAAGAAGACAAGTTAATTAGTCATTAAAGATTGTAATCTATCAAACCTGTTGGCAAATTTCATGTACTCGTAGCTCAACATGCTCACATGCTTCTGATGACATGTATGAATTAACAAGAATGTCAATTGCTTCTCTGGCGTTTATCTTCGAACCGAGTCCTTGTTCAATGTCCTGAGATTGGTACTAATGGTCATTTATGCTCAATGGGCAAAATGTATTTTATGCACTGAGCATCACAACAAATTATAGTTTCTATGACCCGTCTAGTTAATGCTTGTCACCTCAGAGTGTTTTACCAAAATCATGTAAAAATTCTTATATTATATAGAATCCCTAATTTTTGGAGTGGTTGTGACTTGTGCATTACTTTTTATAATATGGGGGCGTGAGCAACATTATGTATAGTATAAAAAATATTGTGAGTTTTAAAATAATAAAAAAGTTTTATACAACTCTAACAAGACAAAGCCCTGATAAGACGAAATGAAGAAATAAATGCTACTTACAACATCAAAATCCTTGTTGATTGTTCTGAGGTAATGGTCAGATGGGTTCCTCATAGGGGGAGAAGGGAAGCCATTCATAGCAAAAAACTGAATCAAAATTAGGAGCAAGTAATTAGTACTTTTGCATTTTGCTTAGGGTAAAATACACGTTTTCCCTGTAGTATGTAAAAGTAGTTGTATAAGTGTCACTTTTGACAAGAATAAGAGGTAATATGATATGTTTTAAACTCAAGAGAGTAATCAACTACTTATACAAACTACGGGATAACATGCATGTTACGCTTTTACTTATTCATGACCAATCTAATAGCAAAAGAAATAAATATGAGGAGACATTTACCTCATTTGTGGTTGAAATGGAACCAAAATACACTGTTCTACCAGAGGAAAGAAGGCAAACATTTTGGAATAGTTCGAAAACTTCGCTATTCGGTTGATGGATTGAAGCAATGACAGTCTTGCTATCTTCTTTGGCGAGTTTCACTATGCGGCTCATGACATGGTAGGACGCAGCGCTGTCTAGCCCACTCGTGGGCTCATCAAGGAAGAGAAGCTTTGGTCGTGTTAAGATTTCAATGCAAATGCTTACTCTTCTCTTCTGTCCACCACTAAGCCCTTTCACACTCCATGCCCCTCCAATTCTTGTCTCCATGGCGTCTTTCAATCCCATCTCTTTAATGGTGGCTTCTGCTCTTTGCTTCTTTTCAGCTGTAGACATGGAGTCAGGGAGTTGTAGCTGAGCTGAGTAGTAAACAGCCTCTCTCACGGTTAGTGTTGTCATCAGCGCGTCGTCTTGTGTCACGTAGGCCTAAACCAACCATTAGAGACATTATGTCTTATAAATATTTTCTGCAACTAAAAACAGAAGCAGAGAATATAGACAGTTGGCTCTGTCTCACAATAGAGTCGTGATTATTTGATTTAATTTTATTAGAGTCATTTAGTTTTGAGTGAACGATAATTAACCTCTAGATGCATGCACTCAGTGGCTGCACGCTGGAGCTGAACTTTGAAATTAGGGGCCCATAGTTTAATTAAAAAGATTGACAATATAAAATTAGAGATAATTTAAATGTAAATAAGTATAAGAATCTTTAACCCTTAGCACGTGCATGCAGCTATTAATTTGAGATTATATTCTTCATGAGTGATGATTTAAATTTGAATACTATAAGGGACGGAGGTTGGGTTGGGTCGTGGATAGGGTTTTGTATTAAAAAAAGAAAAAGAAAATTTGTTCAACTTTTGTGTTAATATAAGATGTAGAAGGCTATTCATTGGCTTCTGAGCCAACATCACCCTGCATGATTTTAGATCAGTAATTACATATCTTTTGTTACACTTGCACTAGTTAACTACAATTTTATACGCAACAAAATATGTGTTATGTTTTCAACAGTAACAACGATATTGAAATTATTATATTTAATCTTTCTAAGGCAATAAAAAAATTATTACACTTGAAAGTGTAACAAATATAAATTTAAAAAATATACGTATTACACCTCAAAATGTAACAGAATTTAAATTTCATTTGGTGCATGCCTACATTAATTATAACCCAACTTTTATGCTTCGAACACACGTAAATAGTTAATTTTATTATACATCTAAATGTAATTAGTAAATAAAATGCATATAATTACTGAATAAATTTCTTATAGCGGCCCTTTTCTTTTGTTGGAAAAGAAATAAATCACTTTGTCAGTTTGTTGATCTATTGCCTTTACTCAAATCACTTTGTCGATCTGATGGGGGGAAAAGAGAATAGTCAACGATCATCATCTATATATGTGTTTTGCATTACCGAAGTGCCGAAAGCTAGTGTCTGCTTGGAACCATTGATTAGGATCTCTCCAGTTTGCCTCGTGTTTGAATCCAGTCGTCCTGGGTTTATACAAAACAAATTATCAAAACGGAAATAATTATTAAAGACATAACTGCTGCAACACGTTAAACCCCTTTATAAAGTTTTCAGATAACTTTAAATGAGGTGGTCAGCATACTAAATATATAGTATTAACACTTCGGTTACGATTCAAATCTACCATCCAATTTAAAAATTAATATTAATATTGTAACATGTAGGGATCACAAACAAGTCTCGTGTAGAGGAAAACAGAAGTTCGAATTATGAGAAGCGTATTTATTGGGAGGGCTGTTTAATCGCTTTTAACCCAATAAGGATCAGTCTAAGTTCAAAGTAACTTGAGAACATCTTAATTAAAAGTCAAAAAAATCTGGTGTGCAAGAGAGGAGATATATTAAATATTTGCTATTTTACATCTTCAATTATTTGTAGCTTTAAGCAAGTACATACTTACATATATTTTCTACTTGTGCCTCCAACCTATAAGCTAAAATACAACATCACCAAATGCTAATATAATAAACAAAATAAACTAACATCCTCTCAATAATTTTAGCCATATAAATGAGGTGGTAATTCAACCTAGTATCAAAGGATAGAAAAATTTTACCGTCACTTATTTAAAAATATTAAAAAACCGTGTATGTGACAAATGATATCGGTATATAAACGATATATTAATACAACAAATAAATTAAATAAACCAATATTATATCTACAAGTTTAAGCAGTGGTAACTCAACTCTTATGTGTGTCTGGAATGATCTTATTTTAAAATAATTATTTTATTGAAATTTGAAAATATCTTATAAGATTTAAAATACCTTAACACATATACCATGTATTCTATAGTTATAAAATATAAAATAAGATAAATTACTTATTTCTTATAGCATAAAAAATATAGTTTGTTTTGAGTTTTTATAGGGTATATGTGATAAGATATCTTAAATCTTATAAAATATACCGTCATTTTAAAAGGATAAATATTTTAAAATAAGATTATAACAAGCTGTGCATTAATCGTTGGCTATTATTTGTTTCATGAATAATTACCTGCTAAAGCATCCAGAAGAGTTGACTTGCCGCAGCCAGAAGGACCCATGATAGCCAAGACTTCACCAGGCTGAACGTAACCCGTCAGCCCTTGCAAGATGGGACGACGTCCGGATTTCTCGTCCGGCACCGTCACCCACAAATCCTTCCACGTCAAGAAAACGCCATTCCCACCACCTCCGTCAGATACCAAATTTCCATGCTTATACTGTTTCTCTGCATTTTCTCGTGCTGCAAAATTTTCCATTTCACAGGAAATTTCGATCCCAGAGGTGTTATTAGTCCTTTGAGACGGATCTCTACCTCCAACTGATGATGATGATATGGGGGCTCCGAGAAGTGATGTCGTCTGAGGAGGACTTGGGCTCCATCGAGGAATGGTGATGATGGGAGGTGCCCTGAATGACATTGTTTTCTATGTGGGAATATTATTTTTGGTTGAATGGTTCTGCTACAAAGTTATTACGTATTTATATAGATTGGATGCTGCCATGCAAGAGGATTGCTGTAGCAATCAATACTAGCCAGATACTTGGTTATATTTAAGACCGTTGTGGACCTCAGTCGGCTATGGTGAGTTTTCACACAAAGGAAAGTTCAAAGCAAATTGTTTTCGTGAACCATGTTTATTTCGATCCACAATAAAAAATTTATTTAGCGTGTTCGTTACACATCATCCTACTTTTTTTTTTGGTTTAAGGAAATTCAAAGGCCAATTATGTGCAATTAGCCAGATTATCGTTTTTTTTTCAAGTTAAGTCAAAACGTACTACATGCAACTAATTGGAATTGATTCCTAGACCACTTACGCTAAAAGTAGGAGACATACCACTTAACCACTAGTTCTTTTGTACTTTTTTTTTTTTGTCTTATTATTCTAGTATAATCACTTTCACGGTATACGTAATTAGCTTGTTAATTTTTTATTTTTTATTGTTAACTAAATATATAGGTGAAAAATATAGATAGAGCATTTTTTGGGAGACTTTTCGTTCACAGCTCCCCACCCGACAAGGAATAATATCAAGCCCAATGTAATTTGAGGATAGCTTAGCTCAAAGCAAAAGTATGAATAGTAAAATAGAGCTAACTTATTATAAGAAGGGTCAAATGACTCTGCTATCAATTCATGCTTCTTGATTTAAAAATAAAAATTCTATCTGTCACTCAATATAATAAGTGACAAAAATAACACAAATTATATTATATACCAATATTATGGTACACCTAAAGGTGCTTGGTGCATCGCTCAATAGATCTCACAAATTGACCATCGGATCATCGTGAAGTTTAACGAGTTCATTCTCTTCACACCGACCAGCATAACACAACAACCGAATTATCGATCGAACACTGGGAACACCTACAACTGCAAACTCTGAAATCTTTCGCAGATTGTGAGCATATCTTAAAGAGTTGTAAATATTTAATTTATTATTGAAAATATATGATATAAAACTTTTCAACATATAATATAAGAGAAATGAATAAGTAAATTGTAAACAATTAAAAGTTTTGAACATAAAGTATTAAAATTATAAATATATAGCACAAAATTTGTAAATAATTAAAAATTGTGAACAGATAATATAAAAATTATGAACTTGTAATAACAAAATTGTGAACACATTACTATAAAGTGCACAATATTAGATGGATACAATATTTAAGGTACACCGTATCTACACTCTAAAAATAACGTGTTTCACGGATATATGTAAGATTTAGTCTTTTTATACAGGTAGACAATCGTGCGTAGACAATCGTGCAATGCAATTAATGAGTGATAGTTTTGTTTGATTATTATGGTTGATTCCTTACTCTTGATTGTGTGAGTTATTCTTCAATGCTCGCCCGTATTCTCAAAGGCCAGCAGAAGGTCTATGCATGTGAACAGCAAGACTCCACGTACGTGTAAAGTTCGCTCACGTCCAAGCATTTGGCCAGGGGCTGAATTAATGAATATTAACGTGTTTTTGCTAGGCGAGTATACAGACCTTTTGATCCCTTTATACATATTCTTGTTTATTTGGGTGAAATATCATGAAGAAGATCCACCATCATAAGATTCGCTGGGAAATAAACCTTTTGGAAAACATGGATGAGAAGTTACAAGATTTGTAAAGAAAGGTTTAGAATTAAATTGGAGGAGCATCTATTACGATTTTTTTTCAACAAAGACGTTTAATTATTTAGTAATTTGAAAATTTCTATTTCACAAATGAAAGTATAGAAATTTTTAAAGAATTTATTTATTTTCATAAATGTAATGGTCTTTCAAATTTCAATACATTAAAACGAATGTTTCCGTATATATACAAAATTCGAGAAGAAATAAGTCTTAGCAGGCACTAAGGGGGACTACGCAGGGGTGAAGTAAACATGACTCTAGCAATATAGACTGGGCCTGCTTTCCATTCATTCTTCTTTCAGGATGTTCTTCGGGTGGTCAATAAGGCACATTGCTTTCGCTTCTGTAATAGCGCGCTTGGCTAACGAATAAAAACCTTGGTGGTAGACAAAGTGAACTTGAAAGTAATACGTCTCTACTGAACTCGAAGTAATACATCTCTAATTAAGAGTTGCCCATCAGGTGTCCTCTGGTGGGCCTGCTTCAGGCTGTGTGATAGGTAAACTTCTTCAGGCAATAGCCATCTGACCTAGAGATACTGCTACACCATAGCATGTTGAATAATAAAAATGATGATCAACTGACCTGATTAGGAAGTTTTTTTGGTAGACAGGTGACTACATTTTTTTCCCTCTTTTGTAAAGAGAATTAATAATAATTTTTACCTACTCTAATAATAATTAATAATCAAACTCGAACCATAAGTTTCAAATGAAAAAGCATTATTCTAAACTATTAAATGGGTGACCCTCCTAAGTTTCCTGGTTTGGTGCAAGGAAAGCGATTTGGCGAGCAAATTGACTCTACCCGGATCACTATCAATTTTGGCTAAAGGTGTCCTCATCTGAACAACGTATTGGTTACATTTCTTATGAAAAGAAAGCATTAAATGAAACAGTACAATATAGTTGTAACAACCCATAAGTTTAGGACCAATAATTTGTAAAAAATAAATAAATAAATTAGTATGTATATATAATAGGCGAGCCAAAGTTAATTATTTTATTTTAGGGGCTAGAAAAAAAAATCCTAATTGAACTTGGATATAAGTGAGTTTTTAAATAAAAGTTCTTAGATCCTAGTTCTAAATTAAAACCTAGAAAAGGGTAATAGATATTTATTTTTTATTGGTAGCCTCCACATATGAGAAAGAGATCATGAATGACTTTCGGTGTCATAGGGAACTGTTCGATCACTATGCAAGGGGTGCTCACAAGTCTAAATTTTGATTTTTGGGCTCAAGGATTTGAATCTTGAAAGGTATAGATTGTGTCTCAAGAGAGGTAAGTAGAAACCATAATATTTTAGTATAAAGTTTGATTTTTTGGTTCATAGGTACAGGAACATGTAAATAGAAAAAGACGGATATTATCGTATAGTGCCCTAGATTTATAGATTGAGAAGAAACAAAAGAAAATTTTGGTTATTGTTCATGGGAATAGTGCTCGGGTACTCTTCACGTGAGCAATACCCTTATTGTTCCAAAATTAGATATTTTTTTTGTTTATTTACGTATTGTTCTTATCCTGGTTATTATTGTTGTTGTTGTTGTTGTTGTTGTTGTTGTTGTTGTTGTTATTGTTGTTATCATTATTACTTCGAGTTTATTGTATTCCTTCATTTTGCGTCTTTCTTGTAGTAACATATGGTTTAAAGTCTAACTATTTTGATGTTGGGTCATTCCTTTCGATATCATCTGAATTGTAAATACTAAAGATCTGAGTTAAAATTGGGATTTAATTCATGTACAAAAAGAAGTTTTCTTAATGTGTGTTGTGTGCATAATGAAGCTAACCCTAGTGCCAAGTATTCGAAGCCGTGATTTTGAGCCCTTGTTGTTAGGAATAGTACACCGACATATTGTGGTGTAGTGCACTATCATTTTGAAAGGGGTTCTCGCTTGCTTTTGGTGATTTGTGCAACAGCAGATCATTTTTTGGACTGTGCTATCAGAAACGTAGCCTTTGCAATATATTTGTGGATCCATTATTGGTACACTGGATTTGATTTTGTTATGGCATGTGTGAATAACTTTGGTTTATATGCTAATTGTCTATAGTTGATTCTGCTTTACACACTCTTGAATCATGTTACTTTTATTGATAAAGGAAAAAGGGAATCTATTATTCTTTATGACTTCAACAGAAAAACTATCATGTTACTTTACGTTGCATATTTGCTTTTAATTATTATGGGAGTGTTACTACTTACTGAGATCAGATCTCTTTATTTTTATTTTTCTTTGTCTTTTGGAAATTGTGTTCTGCAGATACTAAGGAATAGGTTTGTCATTCTAAACTTGGGGTAGATAACCTTCCCAAGGACTATAGCCTAGTTTTCCCATTTCTTTTCAGGTTAAGACTTTGGTTAATTGAAGTTTCTAAACAAATTAGTTTTGATTAAGCTTTTGGGATAATGTAAATTTTTTTGGAGTTTTATTATTTTGGAGACATTGACTATGTTTTCTTTTGTCGTTAAGGTTTTAGATGCTCTGAGACTTACAAAATTATGTGTTATGCTTATGGTCTTTATTCTATTTGTTGTGGGCTTAGGGAAGGTTTTTTTCTTAGGTTCGCGACAGTCATGCTCTTACGATTCACTTAGGTAAATGTTGGGGTCGTGACAATAGTCAAAAAAGGCAGGTTTTGGCAATAAGCATAGTATAGGAAGTCAGGAATCATATTGGAAGACCTAGAAATTTGCCTACCACTAGATAAAAGGTTTATATTCATATATATTCAAAAGAAATATATTTTGTTATATTAATACAATAAATAAAAGAAAATTAATAGTATAAAGATTTGAACTTTACAAAATATGAAATTAAGGGTTTGAATTTTAAAAATTTTAATAAAAAGGTTTGAACTTATGAGAAAATGAGATTTTACACACTATTAAATAATAGTATTAATTTTTCGCTTACATGTCATTTTATTTTACTTTTTATCTTAAGTGGAATTCCTTAATGACATATACAAACACAAACTTATAAATTCTAAGTTATTACATACGTGTACATATATATAAATTGAATTTTTTTTTGTTTGCTGTGGCAACATAAGTTAATCTACATTTTCCTTCTTTTGCTCAATTTAAATTATTTTTTATATATTTAAAATTTTAAAAATTTAAATTAATTGTGCAATTAATCTACATTTTCCTTCTTTTGCTCAATATAAATTTTTTTATACATTTAAAATTTTAAAAAATTTAAATTAATTGTGCATGTTAAGTACTTGTTGACTAAGAATAAGAGAAGGCTTTCATACTCTCAACAGTACTTAGCCCCATATATTTATACTATTGCAAAGTAGAGAAAATAAAGTATCTTTTCCGATGTGGAAGAGATCTAGTACAAAGACAACTACTATACTTAACACTCCCCCTTAAGCTAGAGCATATATATTATAAGCACCCAGCTTGTTAGAAATATACTTAATACGGGGGCCACTAAGAAATTTTGTAAAAATCAGCTAATTGATAACTAGAGCTAACATAAGAAGTAACTAGCTCTTTTGATAACAACTTCTCTTTCACAAAATGACAATCAATCTCTATATGCTTCGTCCGCTCATGAAACACTGGATTTCTGGCTATGTGAATGGTAGCTTGATTATCACATATAAGCTTCATCAGACCAGGGTTACCAAACCCAATTTTTGTGAGAAGATTCTTAACCCATATTAACTCACAAGTAGCAAGACCCATAGCTCGATATTCTGACTCAGCATTTAAGCGTGCAACCACATCTTGCTTCTTACTTTTCCACAAGACAAGATTTCCCCCAACAAACACACAATACCCGGATCTTGACCACCTATCAAAAGGACTATCGCCCAATCTGCATTTAAGTATGAAGTAATATCCATATGTCCCCTATTAATGTAAAGTAACCCTTTTCTAGGAGATCCTTTAATAAACCTCAAAATTTGAAGAATTGCATCCTAAGCATTCAGAATCTGACTTACCACACTAACTACAAATGAGATGTCAGGTTGAGTCACGAAGATAATATGAGTTTTCGACCAATCTTCTATATCTTCTTGGATCTGCCATCAATTACTCCTCTTCCGCGTAAGTTTCACATTCGGATCTATCGGTGAAGCACAAGGTTGTGAACCAAGTAGTCCTGCCTCACTTAACATATCTAAAGCATACTTTCGCTGAGATATATAAATTCCTTGTTTTGATTTTGCCACCTCTATGCTCAAAAAATAGTGTAAATGACCCAAATCTCTGGTTTGAAACTTCTGATAGAGAAATGCCTTTAAGTCATTTATGCCTGTAGTGTCATCACCAGTTATTACAATATCATCAACTTATACAATTAGCAAAGGGCGTTTTTCATTAGAACATCGGTAAAAGACAGAATGATCAACACCGTGTCGTGTCAATCCAAATTCAAGAACTACCATACTAAAATGTTCAAACCAAGCTCGAGGAGATTGCTTGAGACCATAGAGAGCCTTTTTTAGGCGACAGACCATCTTAGACTCCCCCTGAGCAACAAACCCTAGAGGTTGCTCTATATCCTCCTTTTCATCAAGATCACGAAGAAAGGCATTTTTAATATCAAGTTGATAAAGAGACCAATTATGTATAGCAGCAAGAGCAAGGAATATACAAATAGAGGACATTTTTGCAACAGAGAAAACGTGTCGCCATAGTCAAGACCATAAACTGTGTATATCCCTTGGCCACAAGACGGGCTTTCAAGGCGATCAAGATGTCCGTCGGAGAGACCATCACGATACACCAAATGACAGCAACGGGGGACTTACCAATCGGTAAATCAACAAACTTCCAAGTTCCATTATCACGTAGGGCAGACATGTCCTCAAGCACTGTAACCTGCCAACCTAGATGAGCACATGTTTCTGCCACAGTCCTAGGTGTAGAAATAGAAGATAAAGATGCAACAAATGAGGCATAGGAAGGAGATAAACCATCATATGTCAAAAAATTAGAAATAGGATATTTGGTGGTGCATGAACGAATACCTTTACAAAGTGCAATAGGTAGGTTGATGCCAGAAGGCACAAGAATAGGGGTTGGATTTGAAGGCGGCGAGCTAGTCAGTACTAGTGTAGGTGATGGAGCACGAAGGTGATAGGCATAAACCTAAAGGTCCGATCTATCCAGGCACGAAGTGTCCATTGTGGAAGGAGAATGAGTAGGGGTAATCACAGGAGCAGAAGCGGTAAGGTTATTGAAGATAGACACGAGGAGGGGTAATGACTCGACTAACAGAGCAGGAGACGAATTAGGAGGAAAGTAAAGAGTTGTCTAGAAAAAGGTGACATCAACAGATACAAGCCATTTATTGAGTTGTGGAGAGTAACATTGGCATCTTTTTTTTGTTGTCGGGTATAGCCAAAGAAGACACACTTAATGGACTAAGCCCCTAACTTGTCTACCTCAGGAGAAAGATTATGAACAAAATAGACACAACCAAAAACTTGAGGGGGTAAGGCATAGATAGGATCACGGGGAAATAAAATGGAGAAAGGAATCTGAACATGAAGCATAGAGGAGGGCATTCGGTTAATAAGATAATAGGCAGTCAAAACGGCATCATTCCAAAAATGAAGCGGTACATGCATCTGGAGCAGAAGGATGGGAACCGTCTCAATGGGATGGTGATTTTTTCTCTTGGCGACCCCGTTTTGCTATGATATGTGTGCACAAGATGTTTTGTGAAGGATGTCGTGAGTAGTTAGAAACGAAGTGAAAGCACTAGACAAATATTTCTTTAGCATTATCACTCCAAAATGTTTTAATAGAAACTCCCAACTGTGTGTAAATTTCATTATAAAATTCTAAGAAGATACTTCAGAGCATTATTTCATTAAGAAAAGCCAACTCATGCAAGAATAATCATCAATGAACGTTACAAAATAACGAAATCCGAATTTGGAAATAGTGTGACTCGGACCCCAAATATCAGAATGAACAATAGCAAAGAGGGCAACAGCCCGTTTATTGACACGATTGCTAAAGGAGCTATGACTATACTGAAAGAGCTACGACTATGTTTACCTAATTGATACGACTCACAAGTAATGTCATTAACATGACTAAGGTCGGGAACCGTTTTTTTAAGACTAGCCAAAGATGGATATCCTAAACGAGAATGGACTTGCTCGTGTAGGGCAACAGCTCACGTAGTTAGGACGGACGGATCAAGATAGTAAATACCGCGCTCTTCATGTCCAGTACCAATCTTTACACCTGTCTTTAGATCCTGAAAAGACACAGAGTTAGGAGTAAAGGTGATAGAACAATTAAGGGATTTAGTGAGTTTACTAACAGATAAAAGATTGAAAGGGAATTTTGGAAGATATAACAATAAGGGTAACACAATAGAGGATATGGGATGGGCATTACCAACTCCATGAGCAGACATAGAAGAGCCATCGGCAAGTGTGGCACTAGAGAAAGAACCAGGGCGAAAATCAGAAAGTAAATGAACATTAATAGTAATATGGTTAGACGCACCGAAGTCAATAACCCAAGGACTATGAGTTGACTTAATAGTAGAAAGAATTGCAAAGGATGAGCTAACATTTGCATAAGAAGCAGTGGTGCTCTGTGTGGGGTACGTTGCTCTTTAAGATGACTATGACTGCAAAGTCGAGAGTGCTCCTCCTCAATAGTCACTGTAGAAGGTTCAACAAGAGTCTGAGTAGTGGAATTGTTTGGTTGAGAGGCTTGAATAGTATTTGCCACTTACTAGGGTCGACCATGGAAGCTCTAACAATTGTCACGAACGTGTCCCAAATTATTACAATATGTATAGCAAGGGTGCTGGCCATTATTGGAGCAGCCTTCCCCATGACCAGAACTGCCACGTCCTCTACCTTGACCTCCACAATTACTGGTGTTAGATGGGGTGGGGGGATAAGAGCAGATTGATTGAAAAGTGAAGCAAATGTCACAGTCTGTGGGTGAGCACGATTTAGCAGGGCATAAGCATCCTCCAAAGTCGGTAAGGTAGATGGAGACAAAAGTTGTGAATGAACAGAATCATACTAAACGGGGAGGCTACTTAACCAAAGAACAAGAAAGAGATGATCCCATTGCTGCTTAATCTTCTTTGGATCAGTGGTGACAAGAATAAGTCCTGGAACTCCATCATAGAACTTTGAAACTGACTGTAATATGTGGGTAAATCCATTTCAGGAGATGGCCCATGTAGCATATCACAAACCACATCATATACCCTGGTAACTTGATTGGAATATAGAACCTGAGCAATAGCAAATAGAATTACAAGTCTTGCATTGTCAAAATCCACGCATAATGGGTGGCTCCAAAGACTATCATAGTAAACTAACCCATTGCACATCAACAAGACACCAAGTCTGGCATCTTCATCGATGGATCGGAAGAACATTCAAAAGTTAAGTGGTTCTCTAAGCCTTGTCCAAGAAACCAAATTTCAATCGCAATGCACCAACAGAATAGTTATTTCCATTCAACTTTTTCAAAGTGATAGTGGGAGTGCGAGAAAAGTGGGAACCACTACCAAGGGCTTAGATGCAGTAGAATTAGTGGCTTCAGAGTTCGCAAAAACAGAAGACTTGTTCTTTTCAATCTCCATGACGAAAACAAAAGAAAGAATGTGCAGTAAACTCCACTAAACACAACAACTCCCACAAACAAAAGGATAATGAACAACTCAAATCTCCAAAGAACAATTAAACATGAAGCTACATTCTTTTTTTGTAAATTCGCATTTTTTTGTGTGCAGCTACTATTGTTAGAAAATAGAGAAAACTAGAAAAGGACTAGGAATAAACTGAACGCACGGAACAAAAGAACGTGAGGTGGCGAGCCTTTTTTTTTTTATGTTGATGGCAAGCGGCAGGAAGAGTGGTGGTGGCGGCTAAGGTTTTGGGATGGTGGTGGCAGCTAGGGTTTTGGGATCAAGATTTTCTTTTCAACCTGACACTTGGTACCATATTGACTAAGAATAAAAGAAGGCTTTCGTAATCTCAGTAGTACTTAGCCCCGTATGTTTTACCATTGCAAAGTAGAGAAAACAAAGTATCTCTTTTGATGTGGGAGAGATCTAGTACAAAAACAACTAGTATACTTAACAGTATTAAAATTAAAAAATTACATATTTTACAATAAACCAACAATTGATTGTACATTTAAATTATTTTTGTTTAAACTCTAAACTAATTAATTTAAATTATTAAATTAATACTTAAATTGATACAATAAAGTTTGTGTTCATTAAATTTTGTTTAATAAGTAAAAATATATTAAATTAATCGTTGTGCATTGATTTAATACTTAAAGTCCAATATATATATATATATATGTATATATATGTATATACATGTATATATATCAACACGATACTTCAAAACTTAAAGTTTGTGTTTATTAATTTTTGTTTAACAAGCAAAAATATATTAAATTTTTGTTTACATCAATTTAGAAATTTAAATGCACAATTAATTGTTGATTTACTGTAAATAATTTAAATATTTTATTTTAATACTTAAAATGCTCAATTAATTTAATTTTTTGTTTTTTAAATATATAAAAATTTATATTAGGCAAAATAAAAAATGTAGATTAATCTATATTCCCATAGCCAATAAAAAAAAGATTTCAAAATTTATATATATGTACATGTACGTAATAACTTAGAATTTATAAGTTTGTGCGTGTATGACACATAGTAGTTAGATTGCCAAGTAGAGAAAATCCACCTAAGATTCAAAAGTAAAATAAAATGCCATGTATGTCAAAAGTTAACAACGTCAGTTACCGATGTGTGAAATCTTACTTTTTCGTAAGTTCAAACCCTTTTATTAAAGCTTTTAAAGTTCAGGTTCTTAATTCCATATTTTACAAAGTATAAGTCCTGAAACTACCCTTATCCCATAAATAAATAATCCTCTAAGAATATTTTAGCGGTAAGAGTTAAGGTCGAATATGATCATAACCCTGGTTTAATCTCGGTCCCCTACCTTAGGTGAGTGCCATGGACTTACCTAATTTATAAGGGACGTGATATGCACCCAATGTTTGTTAGTTTGTGATCAAACTCCATCGGTTGTTCTGATGGTTGTGCTCTGCTGAGTGGAATTTTTCTTGTCATAAAAAAAAATTACAACAAAGAAATACACTAATATCTCCTTTACAAATTAGTATCATACCTTAGGTCATGGTTCAAAACTCACTTCCATCTATTTTAAAATATTAAAATTACCCATATGCAAAGCTCTAAATAAATCATGCTTGTATGTTAGATCAAGAGGATTAATACAATAAATAAATATACAACATTCTCTCTGCAAGTTTAAGATTTTAAATGAGATTATAAATCGATCATATTATTGCAATTCATATAATTATTATAGTTAGGAGATTGATTTTTTGGAATGGGAAAGGGTTCAATTTTGATTGTTATGTTTATGTCAAAGGCAACATGCATAAACAATTTCTTTTATGCTTCAAGTATGAATATTGCAACAATGCCTTTATTTACAAAGGTTAATAAAATTTACTCCCTTATATATGTCTACTATAGCTATTTATCTTTTAGTATATTTTTGCATCACTTAATCCCCTCAAGAATGATAGTGTGCAATTCTCATATAACAACTTCTACAATAATTTTAGTTGGTTTGCAATAGGAGAGTTCTCAATGATGCTGACGAAAACACACAAAGAAAAACAAGAAAGAGGAAAGAAATTAAAAGAGAGAAAAATTGATAAGTGCACAATCAATATATATTAACCTATCCTGAAAGCACAGGGCAACATGCCACATGCGTTTGTCCTGAAGCTAAGTTTTTATCTTGACAATAGAAGTCAAGTATTCTATTTTTACCTATTTGTTATAGTTTTATTTTAAGATACTTATTCTATTAAAATGAGGGTATATTTTATAAAATTTAAGAAATCTTATCATGTATTCTATGAAAATTCAAAACAAAATCATACTTTTTATCTTATAAGAAATAAGCAATCATTCCCATCTTATTTTTTACAACTATAAAATGCATGGTGTATGTGATAAGATACCTTAAATCTTATAAGATATCTCCAAATTTTAATAAGATAAGGATATTAAAATAAGATCATTCCAAGCACACTATTGTTGTTTATAAGTTTTTAAAAGAAAATACCTCTTTGCATATTTTTTTATTATTTACAACTTATAAGTCCCAAAATTATAGCCAAACAGGTTGCTGGCAACACTCATTCACTTTGTTTTGTAATGAGAGTTAGCATTCAAGATGAATTAAGTTATTTGGGATAAATCTGTAAATTATTTAGTACACTCATCTATTTTTTTTTTTCAGATTGACTTCCTCTATTAGCAAAATCTTATTGATTTTGATTGTTTCTTTTTAATAGCGAAAAACTTACTTTAAGTAAAATCACATCAATCCATTCTAAGATTGTAAAATTTTATAATAATTACCATGCATGCTTCAAGTTAATTAAGCAATAAAGAGGATCTTCTACCATATGAATTACACATGAAAATTCTCTGGTCAACTTGGAAAAGAGGCATCCACATTAAATCAGTGTTAGCATGTGTATTTATCTCTTGAAATATCTACAAATAATAAGTTATTTAGAGCCCAATTGGCTTTGATTATTTTTAGGTTCTTATAAGTAGTTAGCATTTATATGTAACTTTTGAGACTTATAAGCAAGTGATAAATAATTATATATAAATGCGTTTGTATATATATACTTATAAGTTGCTAATATGTTTGGTAAGTAATTATAAGTAGTAGTTTTCTTTAAAATGACTAGGAAAAAATTATTAATTGATATTGCAAAAATGTAAATGATAAAAAATCTCACTTTAATTAAACTATGGTGCTTATAAGCTGCTAAGAGAACAAGAAGGGGTCAGCTGCTTACCTTTTTCCTCCTTTTAAGCACATAAAAGTGCATGGATTATAAGCTGAGCAACCAAATAGGTCAAAGGGTCTTTTTGAACTGACTTTTTTAAAAAGTACTTTTTCTAAAAAATGTATATTGTTTTTGCAATAACTACTTGGTTTGGTTTCTAGAAAAGCTGAAACTTTGAGAAAAGCTCAAATACAACTTTTATCAGAAGCCAAAATTTTTAGTTTCTCAAAAAAGTACTTTTTAAAAAAAGTTATTAGAAAAAGTGCTTTAAAAAAGACCAATCCAAAGGAGCCCAAAATCATCTTTTGGCTTATAAGCTAGCCAAACACCTTCTCGGTAATTTACTATTCATATTAGTCATTGAGGAATTTTTTTAGTTCACTATTTAGAGACAAATTAGAGATAACATGTTGTCTTTACTTATAGAGAGCAAATTAGAGACAGCCTTTTGCATATCTAATTAGACATGTTTGGAGTCTAATTATGAAAAATAAAAATACTAGTTAAGTAAATTTAATCATATTTTCTTTTGCATTCCATTTCTAATAATTAGGAACTGTTTATTATTTATCATTAATCGTCCTCTAATTAACAACAAAATTTTTCATCAACTTCAGTTGATGACTAGGCAGGTTTTTCTTTTCACCATAAGAGATAGGGATGATCTAATGAAAGTAATAGAATGGTCTATTTGATTTATTTGGCCAGTTATTACTGCACATTCTTAGTGTTTTTTTTTTGTGGTATTCAACTAAAACAAAAAGATTAAATCCAAAAATTAACCGATGCCTAAAGGATCAAAGTAGTCTATGAGCAGGCAATTCTCAATTCGTGCTTTAACCACTCAATCGCAAGGGAAGTTAGTGGTTCACCTAATATAGCAAAAGCCTTATCTAGGATTTCCTTTGATAATTTTTGTAATATCCTTCATAATTAGACGTGTTTCCTAAAAATGAGTCACTCTTAAAGAAATAATCACCTTAAAATCACTTTCGCATCACTCTCAATGATGACCTCAATAGATGAGAAAGAGTAAGCAAAGATGCAAGCTAGACGAACTGCATCACAGTCTTAGTTGATATTTGTAAGAGTTGTGGTCAGGGTTTTGTTTGTTGGAGGTAAGTTTATTATTAAGGGGTGGTGGTCTCAGTTGAGTGTCCAATTTGGCTTTTGGCAAGACACCAAAGTCCTCAAACTTTGGCATTCTCTTCCAATTGCATTTATTACTATCTCTTGACTTGTCATGATCTATGAGGTGTTTAATCTCACTACAAGAAATAGTACCAATAATTACATATATTTTGACCTCTAATTACATTTGAAAATATAATTACAAGAATTTTTTACACTTGCTATAAGTGTTACTAATATTGATGCAACAAGAAATATTGCTACACTTTAAAATATAGCTAATATTTGCTACGTTTAAAAATGTAGCTAATATTAGTTACATTTTGAAATGTAACTAAAATTTACTACACTTTGAAATGTAATAATACTCAAATACTAGTATAATTATATTAGTTAAACTTCAAACATAATAATTTTTTATTATCATAAAAAATTAAATATAAATTACAATTTTAAATATTATAAAATTTTAAAATATTTATTATAGATTGCAAGCAACTCAAACCCAATGTTGTTGTTGCAAGAATTGGATTAAGAAAACCAATCTATTTGTATTGTTTTATAGATTGAAGACAACTCAATATCCTAATGTCCTATCGATGTGCGGTGTACGTCTTTGAGTGCAAGCTCTAAAGACCCGCAAGCGCACGGATCGATGCAGTGTAGTGTGTGCGAGAACGGGTGTCGAACCACAGGGAGGCTATGTTGTGAGATGGATTCTACGTGCGTGTTCTAGAATGTGCCTAAAAATAAGAAATCTAAACTATCTATTTTTGGGATTTGGATTTTTGAATGGTCGGGAGCTCTAACTAAAACGAATTAAACTAAACTATGGAATTGGGAAAAGTGGGGGATAAGCTAATCTAGAGGAACTAACAAATGGAAAGGTGTTAGGGTGACTTCAACTTATGAATGGGTGATTCTACACTCAATTGCTATGGGATTAAAGAATGATGGCTGACTTTAGTGATTGCTCTTAACTAGGTTGCTAAATTAGTGTCTTAATTTTCCCCTAGGACTCGGTACGGGTCCATCCCTAGGCGGCGCCTCTTAGAGCTACGGCGTGGTCCTTATGACCTAGTGCCTTAGAAGTGACTAACTAGCTTCCTAGGTGACTAAGAATAAACCTACCTTAGTACCTAAATCATTGGCTGGATTTAAAGCTAAGACCTAGTGTCGCTAAGGTCGACTAATCCTCTCCTGAAACCTATTGGCTGGTTTTAAAGCCAAAGGAGACTTGGCCTAGGCTAGCCTTAAATTATGCTTCGTCATTCTAAGGTCACAATAGCGGGATTTAACCTATTAACACATTCATACATGTTCTAAGCCAAGGTGTTCGCAAATAAAGGGAATTATTCGACTACCAAACATCGTCATGCTCGGATTACACCATTAGAAGCAATTAACAATCGACATGTATGCGTTACTGAAGTCATATTCTCTACTAAGCATGCAAATATACATATAGACATGAATATAAGCATTACCCACTTCATAGCATCCGCATATAAACACATAGACATGGTTATAGCATGGATTAGATGTGTTTAATAATAAATAGACTTCAATTTATACACATGCTTCTCATTTAGGCATTTAATCAAACACTTAGACATGAATGAGAAAGTAACAATTTGAATAAGAAAATCAAACATGTATATATTCAGCCATGTAATCCCATATCATAAGAGTATATAGCTAACCTATTACATAAGCTAAATCACTCTATACAAGTCTACTCAATCATAATAAAATATAGAATGAAAGAAAGTTTATGAAGCTTCCCTTTCATCCTAACTAATCTTATACAAAGCTCTTGAGCAACTTGAATCCAAATGTTGAAACTCTCTAAATTCTCTTACTCCAAAGTGATGAAATGTGTGAGAGAGTGTGTGTGTTGTGGGTGAAGACTAGGGTTAAGTGTGTGTGTGTGTATGTGTGTGATTGGTGTGTAAAGATCTTCCTCAAAAAAATTGTCAAAAAGCTCCTCACTTTAAGTCTAAAAATTAGGCTTTTATATCAGCTCTTTACGCTCTACCAGCTCGACCAGCTTTTTGGTGATGCTCTTTGGACTGGCCGGTCGACCTAGCTGGTGGAACGACTTTGGGGGATGGTCGTCCGGCTATTTTTGGCACCTCTGGAGTGGCAGGTTGACCGGCTCTTTCTTCTTGGTCGTCTGGCTGACTTCTTTCCTCTATTCTTTGTCTTTTCGGCCTCCGATCTTCTCCTTTTGACTCGTACATCTCCCATCTTTATCACCTATCATAGCCTAATCTCGATCTTAATCCAAAGTTCACCTAAATCATTGAAAACAAGCAATTAGTGTAGCAATTTGTCTCTTAAACTCAATATGTACATTTGTTTACGCTTAAGCCTATTCTTATCAAAAGTACTACACCAATGCATCTTTTTGAGCACTTAATACCTCTTAAACATAGGTAAATTACAATGCAAACACACACAAAAACACAACACATCAACACCCCCAAACTTTCTCCTTGCTTGTCCTTAAGCAAGCCCAATCTTAAATTTATCTCTAAAACTGATGCAATAGATTGCCTAAAGGATTGACTCTTTATCAGAGTTAGTCTAAGAAGTAGAAAGGGGCATTCCTATCGTAAAGAGATCCCTAAGCCTCTTTGGATCTTCCCTCTCTCATAAGGGGTCTCGTTCATCATGGGAATTTCCCAAGTAGCCAATCCACCACAAGCCTAGGATTCAAACTCACGCACTTGGGATGTTGATATTTCGTACTCTTTCAACTAACATGGCCTCCCCAACATGCACCAAGCCTTAAAGATGAGAAGAGAGAATATACAAACACAATGACTTATAAAAAGCCTTATTCACATATCTACAAAGATGATAACTTGTGCTAAGTTGACATTGTGTCACTTATACACTTATTCACAAAACTTTTTGGTGCCCTTGGCTTTTTCTCTCTTTTTTTTTACTTTTTTTTAAAATATATTTTTGCACCTTTGTGCCTTTTTCAATTCAATTTTTTTTTATTTTTCATACTTCTCATTGTATTTACAAAAAGAAAAGAAACAGAAAGGCTTAGGCACATAGAAAAGGACCAATCAAAGAAGGGCACTCATATCAACAACCCCCCCCCCTTTTTTTTTTCAACACTCTTTTCTACCAAGCTATGGGGTGGCTACAAAGGTTATTCTTTCAAGGTTCTCACTCCCACAACTTTGAAAGGCATCCCCTCCAAGACTTAGTTTTCAAACCACTCTATTCATTTCCCCACAATGCATCTCATCTTCAAAAATCAATAGAGTCAATCACAAAAGCCAACACAATGATCAACGAAGAAATAAATGACTCTACATGCATCAAAATTGAAAAATTTTCGCCATTTTTAAGCACATAATGCAATCTACCCTAAGCAAGATATATAACAAAAAAACCAAACTCTCACACCCTCAAACCTAAACTTTGCTTGTCCTCAAGCAAATAGATCAAAACACAAAAACAAGTAAGGGTGGTGGGGAAAGGGTATAAACATGGGGAACCAGTGGAAAAAGGATAGATACAACCTTGCATTTTCTTCAAAGCTTTTCATGCCAATGATAAATCATCATACTACTAATCCTGCGACTCACAATTCATAGGCACTCACAAAGAAAATGAGATTAGTAGAATTGCCTATGCATGCTTGCATTGGCATGTGCAATAATAACCAATGGTGTATCTTATGGGACAAAGGGTCGGATTCAACACTTTGATGTGAGTGAAAGAAAAAGAAAGAAGATAAAAAGGAAAGAAAGTGAAACAAATGCAAAATTACAAAATCGAACCTAGGTTGCCTCCTAGTAGCACTAACCACCATGCCGTCAGCCGGGCAAACACCAACTCATCTTCAACTTCCAAAGATGGGATCTCAAGCATTAAAACCTCCACATGAGCCATGCTCGGATCATATGTGTGCTTCAGGCGTTGCCCATTCACCGTCAACTCTCGGCCATCCTTCAAGTCTTTAATCTTGATGCCTTTGGAAGGATAGACATCTAGCACCTCATATGGACCATCCCATCTTGTCTTAAGCTTACCTGGAAAGAGTTTCAATTGTGAGTTAAACAACCAAACTTTATCGGAGGGAGAGAATGATTTCCTAATAATGTGTTTATCATGAATTCTTTTCAACCTATCCTTATAAAGCTTGGCATTCTCATACGCCACAAATCTAAGCTCTTCTAACTCCGTTAGGTCTAGCTCTTTTTTCTCACCCGCTCTTGCCAAATAAAAATTTAAGGCATTGATGGCCTAATAAACTCTATGCTCAAGTTCCACCGGCAAGTGACAAGCTTTCCCATCAACCAATCTATTCTGGGACATACCAATAGGAGTCTTAAAGACGGTACGGTAAGCCCACAAAGCACCATTTAACCTAATAAACCAATCTCTCCTATCGGGCCTCACCGTTTTCTCTAAGATGTGCTTGATCTCCCTATTGGACACCTTTACTTGTCTACTCGTTTGCAAGTGATATGGAGTGGCAACCTTATGGGTAACCGAATATCTCCTCAACAAGGCCTCTAAAGTCCTATGGTGAAAATGCAAACCCCCATCACTAATCAAGACCCCAGGGACTCTAAATCTAGAGAAAATTTTCTTCTTAATGAACTTAACCACTACCCTATGGTCATTAGTGTGCGTGGGAATTGCTTCAACCCATTTGGACACATAAGCAACGGCCACTAAAATGTATTGGTACCCAAAGGAAGGTGGAAATGGACCCATGAAATCTATACCCCAAACATCAAACAATTCACAAGGAAGAATAAGAGATAAAGGCATCATGTTTCTCCTAGAGATGGATCCAGATTGTTGACATCTAAAACACTTCTTACAATACTCTTGGGCATCCCTAAAGAGAGTAGGCCAAAATAATCCACATTGCATGACCTTTGCCATGGTCTTCTTCCCACTAAAATGACCCCCCCCCACACCACTCATCATGACACATGCTCAAAACGCTCTCAAACTCATCCTCCAGCACACATCGGCGAGTCATTTAATCTGCACACACTTTAAAAAGATAGGGATCCTGCCAAAAGAAATGCTTAACTTGTGCTAGGAACCTATTTTTTTCTCTCTTCTCCCAATGGGAGGGAAATTGCCTTGTGGCAAGATAGTTAGCTATGTGAGCAAACCAAGGTGTGTGATGAGAGATGGCAAACAATTGCTCATCGGGAAATGAATCATGAAAAGGGGAGGGATCACTAGATGACTCACTAACAAGATGGGAAAGATGATCTCAGAACTAAATTTTCTCTACCCTTCTTATCTCGGATTTCAATGTCAAACTCTTGAAGAAGGAGCAACCACTTAATCAAGCGGGATTTAGACTCTTTCTTAGAGATCAAATACTTCAATGCCGCATGATCGGTGTAGACAATCACCTTGGATCCTAAGATGTATGACCTAAACTTGTCAAAGGATAAGATTATTGCTAGAAGCTCTTTTTCTATAATCGTATAGTTCTTTTTCTATAATCGTATAGTTCTTTTGTGCTTCATCAAGAGTCTTGCTAGCATAGTACACAACATGGGGCAACTTATCCTTCCTTTGACCTAGAGCTCCTATCGCATAATCGGATGCATCACACATAACCTCAAATAGAGGCGTAGTTAGGTGGCTGGATAATTAGAGATGTAGACAATAAGGATTTAAGCCTATTGAAAGCTCTAACACATTCATCATCAAAGTCAAAAGGGACATCTTGTGCTAGGAGCCTAGACAAGGGACGTGCAATGTGACTAAAATCCTTAATGAACCTACGGTAGAATCCTGCGTGCCTTAGAAAAGATCTAACATCCTTGACACACTTAGGGACAGGTAACTTTTCAATCAATTCTACCTTAGCCGGGTCAACTTGAATTCCACTAGATGAGACAACATGACCAAACACTATCCCTCGTTGCATTATGAAGTGGGATTTCTCCAAACTCAGCACTAGATTCTTCTTCACACATCGATCTAAGACCAAAGAGAGATGACTCAAGCACTCATCAAAGCTATCTCCAAAGACTGAGAAATCAACCATGAAAATCTCTAAATGCCTCTCAATCATATTACTAAAAATGGCCATCATATATCTCTAAGAAGTCGCTAGGGCATTACAAAGACCGAAGGGCATTCTCCTATAGGCAAAAGTGCCATAGGGACAAGTAAAGGTGGTCTTCTCCTGCTCCTCGAGAAATACAGGGATCTAATTATAACCCAAATAGCCATCTAGAAAACAATAGTAGCTAGGCCCAGCTACTCTATCTAAGATCTGGTCTAGAAAAGGCAATGGGAAATAATCATTCCTAGTTTTGGAGTTGAGCTTCTTATAATCAATACAAACTCTCCACCCCGTGGGAGTACGTGTAGAAATAAGCTCTCCTCTCTCATTCTTAACAATCATGATCCCAGACTTCCTAGAGACAACTTGGACCAGGCTAACCCACCGCTATTGGAGATTGGATAAATAATGCCTGCATCTAAAAGCTTAATGATCTCTTTCTTAACTACTTCGCTCATGTGTGGGTTTAGTCTCCTTTGCATATCCCTAGAAGAAATGGCTCCATCCTGAAGGTGAATACGAGGCATGTAAACTGAAGGGTCTATACCTCTCAAATCATCAATTTTCCACCCTATAGCCTTCCTATGCTTCCTAAGGACTTCTAAGAGATGCTCTTCATGCTCACTAGAAGGATTAAAAGCTATGATGACTGGAAGGATCTCACTAGGGCCTAGGAATGCATACTTGAAATGATCGAGAAGGGGTTTGAGCTCTAAATAAGGGCTAGGCTCAACCAAGGGGGACTTAACCTCAACATCATCAATGGGGACATCACTAGAAATGAGACTAGGATTAACCTCAAGTGACTTATTAGTCAAATGGCTCTCAATCAAGGAAGTAGAAGCTACACATTTCGCTCTATGGTCTCCAAATCAAAACTAGACATCAATTCCTCAAATTTCCTCAGCTCTTCTCTATTGGTCATAGTTTTCTCTATAAGATCCTTAACACAAGAATCAATCATATCCACCCTAAAGCACTCATCTCCATCCTCTCCTCCTATACTAGCTCTATTCACCACCTCGGCAACCTTCATAGTGGATCTCAAATTCCCAAATTTTATCTCCAATAACCCCGACCTACAATGAATGATGGCATCTGCAGTGGCAAGGAAAGGGCGACCTAGAAGAACGGGTGTAGAATGTCTAGAGTCATGTCCCGAATCCATATCTAACACTATGAAGTCAACAGGGTACACGAACCTACCTACTTGGACCATAACATCTTCTATCGCACCCCTAGGTCAACGCTCGAACCTATCAGCTAGCTGAAGAGTAACATGTGTAGGGGATAACTCACCTAATCCTAACTACTGATAGACGGAGTAGGGAATGATATTTAGACTAGATCTTAAATCTAACAAGGCGTGATCAATCTGGGTCTCTTGGATTCTACAAGGAATGGTGAAAGCTCCAGGGTCATTCATTTTGGCCGGAAGGTCCAAAGTACAAATACTACTCATATTCTCCGTAAGCCTCACATTCTTAGGAATGTTCGATGACCTACACTTCCTTGTACAAAGATCCTTAAAGATTTTAGAATAGGAGGGGATGGAAAGGATCGCATCTATCAAAGAAAGATTGACCTTAAGATCCTTAAGATACACTAAAACCTTGAAGAGCCTAGAATCCTCACTAGGTGCAGGCCTCTCTAATGCGGATGGAAAGGGAACTCTAGACTCAACACCTCTAGACACATGGGAATCATCAATAGGCTTTTTTCCTTCCCGATTGGGTGGGAAGTACTACTCTCTCTATGGTCTCTAATGGGCTCATCTCTCTCAACAGACCTTCTCTGTAATTTCTTAACAGGGCTACAATGTGGTGCTCTAGACTCGGAAGGACCACTAGGTGCAGGCATTGCAAAGTCAACTCCTACCCTAGTATCCATTACCCGACCGCTCCTAAGAGTGGTGTGGCCTTAGCCTGGGCGTGAGGCGGATAAGTGGTATCGGTGGAGGAATAAGACTGGACTCTAGGGTTCATCTCCGGCTGAGAAGGCAATTTCTCGGGGTCTCTAGTGCTCACTGACTGGCAATCTATCCTAATTGTGCCTCAAACCTAGCCATTTATTGCTTATTTTCGCCAATTCTGTTGTTGGTTCCGAATGAACTACATTATTTTCATCAGAATGCCAATGCCACAATAAGTCCATTTTATGATATCATAAAAATCCTACATTGGATAAAACCCTTTTTGTTTCTATAGACAACCTTTAAATTTTAACGAGATATAAAATATCCTTTAATGCTCCTAAATCGGAGTTGTTTCACTAAAGAACTCTTTAACTGGATATCTCAAAATATGGAACTTTAGACTTGCTGAGCTCACATAAACTTTATATCTATACACACAAAAAGTAATCACTAATTGAATATAATGAGAATAAAAGGAATACTGTAAACCACTGAAAGATAACCACATTTGTGCACACTTTATTCTTTTCATTAGAATATCTAAATGAAGCATTTACCAAGTTTCAGAAGAACTTCAAAATGTTAGATTTTATTAGATCTAAATCAGAAATAAAATTACTACGATAATAAAATTAAATAAGTTAGTTTTCAAAGCGTACCTTGATTTGGATCTATTAAAATTGCTATCCATAAACTTGAAACTTTAGCAACATGTTGTGATAGGCGTGTCTAGACTAAGGGCTCCATCTCTCTCTCTAACTTCTGTATGGTGGCTACTAATAGGGCTAACATGAAAAACTTTATTGGGCCTCCCATCAAGGTGCCCTAAAACTTCAAACATACTCTACACATAGCATATCATACCACTAGAGAATAATAATATTCATGAGACAAAGCTAAACCCAACTAGAACGGATCATGACAAATATTATTTTTGGCTTTACCAATCAACCTCAACTTATTTTTAAAAACATAAAAGTCACAATCAGTGGTAGCCACAATTTTATAAAATATTTCTAACAATCTCCCACTTGAGCAACACTGATTTGATTTATATGTAATGAAAGGTTAAATTTTGCAAAAAATAATCTCAGGTTGAATAGATCTTCTGTGGCCACATAAAAGGGTCTTAATACAAAATCAGGCCCAACAAAGACATTTATGTTGAACCATCGCAGTTGTTACGCCATTTATCAGCATAGGACTTCTATGATCACAAACATTAATGCCTAATCAACATGGATTCTATGGTATTTAGTACATGAGATCCAACTATAATGATGAGCATGCCAATTTCCATAACAGGTCCACTTTTGGGTCATACAAAGACCTTGAACAAGATAAAATCCCTTTTATGTTTACAAAGAAACCTTTAAACTTTAATGGGCATAAATCCCCTTTAATGCTTCTAAACCCAAGCCACTACATCAAAGAAGCCTTTAACTATACATCTCAAGATATGAAACTTTAGGCCTGTGTGAGCTCACAGAAACTTTATCTGCATACTTGCAAATAATGATTACTAATCTGAATATAGTGAGAATAGGAGGAATACTATAAATCACCGAAAAATAAATTCATACACACACTTTATTCCTTCAATGCATAATATCTAAATGAAGCATTTGCCAAGCTTCCTAAGAAGTTCCCAAAAGTATATAGAAAACACCATATCCTGTACGCTTTAATCTGAGCATATTACCAGCTTAAACTTGTATAAATATATGTCAAGTATAAAATGATACTTTATGTACCTTTATGTCAATAACTTTTCAAATTCATATCTTTATTCCCCATCAATATCCAAGTCATGCAACAAGTAAGAAGCAACAATATCATTGAAACACAAACAAGACTACCATCTTAGATTGAAAATTTTATTGTGTAAGCTGAAAATTTTATAATTACCATATGTAAGGCTAACATCCATATGTGACCACTTCTTGCACAAGCAAGACTACTCCTACTAATCAAATGCATCAAAACTACAAGCATTTGCATCCTTAATGACAATTTCTTCAATTAGTGGCATAATAACCCTTAAAAAACTCTTTAATCACATTCTTAAGCTTTAAAAGTTTTGGGTTTCCAGCTTTTATAGAAGAACTTTTCTGAGCGCATGTATATGAGTATCTCAAGATATAGAAAAATCTCGTAGACCAATTTCCTTTGAAACACTAAAGTAATTTTTCAAACCTGGAATCTTTATTTACTTTTCTTTAAGAGGCAATAAACTTCATTACATTGGTCTATTTCAAATACTTAAAATGCAATATATGCATCCTTCGCATGTTGAAACTACAACATATACTACAAGTGTGAAAAGCTTATTGCCTTCTTAAACAACAAAAACATGCCCACACATGAAAGCACATAATCACATGAAAATAACGCTCCCACTGACCTTTAAGTTTAATCAATTTGCTTAATCTGTTATACCTTGAAACTTGTATGTTACAAGTGAAAAATCTTCATATGATAACAACTTTAATTATGTTTCTTTAGAGTGATTAGAATCACAAATGATGCATAACTGGAATAGGTCATTAAACTATAATACTTTATCGTGAAAAGTTTCACGACAATGCTCTTTCACTAAAATTAAATAATATAACCAATCTATCCATTGACTAGTAAATGTCACACCAACTTTATTTTAAATAGTCAATGTATGATATGTGAGTCAAGCCTTGTTGTTTTATATTTTGAAAGTATCCACTTAAAATATAAAACTCAAAATTGCTGAGTTTAAGATACAGTGTATGAAAAAAAGCAATTTACCCTCTTCGATTCCATGTAAGTGTCCTTATAACACTAAGGCTTGACCATCTTTAAGGCAACACGCAAAAACATGATTTATCACTCTAGGAAAGTTATACAAAGATGTATGAAAGACAAAATTGCAAAAACAAAGAACCATAATTTACCAATCAACATGCCATCATTACCTTATTTGTAAACAATGTGAAACAACCATATCCTTGAATCTCAACTCAAACTTTATTATTAAATACATAATAATGCACATAACATGAATTTGCAACTTGAAATGTCCAATATATAACATGAACACTTTTAGGATATATAACATATCAACATATTAGAATCTCACACAAGTAAATAGTAATTGCATATTTCATAGAAGTATAAAATGCTAATAATGACAAAATGACTTTAATATATTTCTCATTTGCTTGTGCTTCTAAAGAAGTTAATAACTTACAATTACTTTATTTAGTAAAATAATTGTGAACTATAACTTTAAGAAACAAACTATTTAACTTCATGTTTAATTATGTAATTTTCTTCAACTTAAGGAGACCACATAAGTAAAGGTTGAAAAACCCTAAAGTGCTCAATCTCTCTCTCTCTCTCTCTCTCTGTGGACATTCTACTGTTGATGCACTACACTAAGCCACCACCCAAATCTCCTGATAAGTTAGTGGCCTTCCCGTCAAAACGCCCATGTTCTCCTCAAGCATAGGGGAAAACTTTCGCTGTTATTGTTTCTAGACATTTACCTGCTCAGACAGTTATGAGACCTTTGGAGCATTATCAAAACTCTACTACCATTGTCTACACTGCCATAGAGGAAGATGTGTTCACTTCCCCATTTGCATTCTTTTTGATTGGGAAATTTTCTACCATGCCTAGTTTGGAAACTATTTGTCAATGGTTCATTCAAATAAAGCTTACGCAACCGTGAGATTCTATGGTTAGATTCTAAGCATATTCTCATCAAGCTCTTTAATTTAGTGGATTATCAGAGGCTATGGACAAAAGGGAATTAGGAGATGTTTGGGTATGAGATGCATGTGATGAAATGGACTTAGGATTTTAACGAAAAAGAGCCTCTCTTTGCTCCAGTTTGGATTGCTATGGAACATTTACCATTCATTTTTACAACAAGCAAGAAGTGGTCAATCTTGCTCATGCCTTTGGAATACCCTTACAAGTTGATGAACCCACAGCGAGGAGGACTCAACCAAAAAAGGCTAGGGTTTGTGTAGAGATAAATGTCCTTAAGAAACATCCTTCATCTATATGGATTCATATTTAGGATCCATCTACCAACATGAATGCTCATTTATACAAGCAGACAGTTGAAATTGAGGATATGCCAAGGTACTACCTACATTGCTTGTTTCTAGGCTACGACACGGATGTGTGTGAAATTAGGGCAGGACCCTCCTCCAAGACCTGTGTTAGAAAGTGGAAGTGGCTATTTTGAATATAGAGAGAATATATTAAACTTTATTATCTCTTCTAAGTTGGGCATCTATAACTGAAAGTTTTTACCCTTATATATAGGCTATTTTAGAAATCCAAAGCTAAATAGAATTTGGTTAAACCAATCCTTTATATAATAAAATAGCTAATAGATCAATCCTAATTTGAATAGAAAAATAACCAATAAACTAATTCTAATATAATTAAGATTCCTAGACATATCCAAATTCTAAAATCAAGTTTATCTTCTAACATCCTTCCTTAAACTTGATTTAACTCGTAACTCCAAGCAAAGCTCCACAGCTAGGTGAACACGTCACTCTTGAGGGGCTTTGTTAAAATGTCAACAATCTAATCTTGAGACTTCACGTGCTTATCTTCACTTCCTTCCTTGCACCAGATTCTCGAATAAAGTGGTAATGTGTATCAATATGCTTGCTTTTTTCATGAAAGACTGGATAAGGCAATTGTAGACTTGTTGTCAACGTAGATCTCCACAGGCCCTTCTTGAGGCATATTAAGCTCCTTCATCAAGTTTCTTAACCATAATGCATGACAAACACATGAGGTGGCAGCCACGTACTCAGCTTCATATATTGAGAGTGTGACAATTGGTTGTTTCTTGGAAATCTAAGTGAATGCAGTATCCCTTATAGAGAAAAGAAATCTAGTTGTACTTTTCCTGTCATCTAGATCTCCAGCCCAATCGCTATCACTATACCCCACAAGCTTGAAATTATGGCTTTGGGAGTATAAAATTCCATAATCAAGAGTCCCTTTGATGTAGCAAAGTATTCTTTTACAGTCTTGAGATGTATCTTAGTAGGAGCCTTCATAAAATGGCTTACAAGTCCCACAGCAAAGAGAATATCAGGTCTTGTGCATGTCAAGTACCTTAGGCTTCCGACTAGACTCTTGAATAATGTTGGATCTACTCGTTCTTCTGTATCATTTCTTGACAATTGCACTCCACATTCGATTGGAGTATTTACTGGCTGACAGTTTTCCATATTGAACTTCTTTAGGATCTCTTTCGCATACCCTCCTTGAGAAATAAATTTTCCTTCATCTGTTTACTTTACCTCAATTCCAAGATAATAGGACATGAGTCCTATACCAATCATCTTGAACTCTTTTGCCGTTGTCCTTTTGAATTCTCCAAATAAGCTTGGATTGTTGGTGAAAATCAAGTCATCCACATACAAGCAAACAATCAAAATATCTCTATTTTGACACTTTGTGTAGAGAGCATGCTCATGTGAACACTTAGAGAAATTATTATGATGAAAGTATTCATCAATTCTACTATACCAAGCTCTTGGAGCCTGTTTTAAGCCATAAAGGGCTTTGTTTAGCTTCAAAACTTTGTTTTTAGATCATTTCTCTACATAACCTAATGGTTGTTCAATATAAGCCTCTTCATTCAAAAAACCATTTAGGAATGCAGATTTCACATCTAATTGATGAATTTTCCATCTATATTGAGCTGCCAAACATATAATAAATCTTATAGTTTCCAAGCGAGCAACAGGAGCAAATACCTCATCATAGTTAATGCCAGCTCTTTGACTATAGCCTTTTGCAACTAGTCTTGCCTTATACCTTTCCATCTCACCTTTTGCATTTCTCTTTATTTTGTAGACCCATTTTACTCTAATGGTTTGTGTCCTTTGGGTTAAGTTGCAAGCTCCCAAGTCTCATTCTTCTTGATTGCCTTGACCTCTTCATCCATAGCTTCTCTCAATTTTTCATTCTTATCAGCTTCCTCTAATGTTATTGGCTCGCAATCAGCAAGAAGACAAAAGAGAGTTAGTTCATCATTTAAATTTCGAGTTACATCATAAATTTCACTCAAATTTCTATATCGAGGAGCTTTTTCTTCAGGACTTGAACTTGTTGCAGGAGTTTCCTTGACCTACAGTTAGAGATGGAGTTGGAACTACACTTGAAATTGGAGTAGGAATTGGAGAGATAGAATCCCTATTTGCTTCTACTTCTTGCTCTTGTAGTGATAAGAATTTATCTTCTTTTTGCTCTTTAGTCCCCAATCCCATTCTGCTTCTTCATCAAATTGAACATCTTTGCTAATAATAATCCTTCCACTAATAGGATTGTAGAGCTTGTAACCTTTGGAGCATCTATTGTAGCCAATAAAAACAAGCTTTTGACTCTTGTTGTCAAGCTTGGATCTAACTTGACCTGAAACATGAGCATAGGCTGTGCATCCAAAAACTCGTAAATGCTTGATGCCAGGCTTCTTTTTATACCAGACTTCTAATGGTGTCTTGTTAGAAAGACTCTTTATAGCACAATGAGTCAAAAGATACACAGCACAATCAATAGCTTCAGCCCAAAATTCTTTCGGCATTTCTTTGGTCTTCAACATGCTCTGAATCATCTCAAGAATCACTCTATTTTTTCTCTCAGCAACTCCATTTTGTTGAGGTGATCAAGGAACTATCAAAGGACGTCGAATACCCTGATCTTCACAGAATCTTTCAAATTCTTTTGATGTGAATTCTCCGCCTCTCTCAAACCTCAAGGCTTTTATCTTGTGGCCACTTTCCTTTTCAACAACGGACCTTAAATATCTTGAACTTCTCAAAAGCTTTAGATTTTTCTTTTAAAAATAGACCCAAGTTTTGCGGCTATAATCATCAATGAAAAGATTAAAGTACTTATTTTTACCATAGAAACTTGGATTTATAGGTCCACAAATATTAGTATAGACAAGTTCTAATAGCCTCCTTGCTCTTGATGTAGCCTCCTGTGGAAAACTTTTCCTAGCGTGTTTCCCAAGAAGACAGCCTTCATAGTTTTGGTCTGGATGATTGATGAGAAGCAATCCATTCACCATATTATTTTTTACATAAAAGACAAATTTTCAAAATTTATGTGCCCAAATCTCAAATGCCAAAGCCAAGAAGTTTCTTTTACAAAAGCTTTAAAACATTTTGCTATATCATTCTAAATATTTAGTACAAACAATCTATTTCTTGTCATTGGCACTTTTGTTATCAAAACATTATTTTCATCCCTTATTACACAATGTTTATCTTCCAATAAAATTGTATAATTTTTCTCAAGAAGTTGGCCAAGACTCAAAATATTACTTTTTAATTTTGGCACATAATATACTTCAGAAATAAGATGATGTCTTCCATCTTTCAAACGAATTAGAATCTTACCTTTGCCTTCCACAAATATCGTAGAGCCATCTCCAAATTTTATATTGCCCTTGACAGTTTCATCAAGCCCTACAAACATATTCCTCTTGCCACTCATATGACTGCTAGCTCCTGTATCAAGATACCATGAAGTTCCATCTCCATTAGGATCACCTTGATGGGCCATTAGCAAGGGGATTTCCTCTTCTCCTTGTTTCTCCCTGTAATTTGCTTTCTCCGCAACAAATTTTGGATTTTTCCTACATTCATTAGAATAACGCCCAAATTTCTATCAAGTGTAACATTAAATTGACGATTTATCATACTTTCCTTTGCCTCTTCCATGCCCAGGTCCTTGTGTGTTGTTCTCTTCTTGATTAGATTGATTAAATCCTCATCTTCTGCCACGTCCTCACCCTTTTTGTCCACGACCATGTCCTCGTCTTCCTTGGCCTCCATTATTATTGAGTTTTCCTCTTTCTTCAAAGTAAGATTGCTTTGAAGAACCTTTCAAGCACTTCCTTATCCTTCTTTTTATGTCTTTCTTCATGGGTTCGTAACGAACCCATGAGTTCATCAGTGGACATGGTATCTAAATCCTTTGATTCTTCAATGGCTACAACAATATATTTATATTTTGGATGCAAAGAACGAAGGATTTTTTCTAATGCAGACATCTTTCAAATCTTCTCCATATCTTTTTAATTGATTAGAAACTACCAATACTCTTGAAATATAATCTAATATAGATTCAATATCATTCATATGGAGAGATTTGAACTCACCTTTTAAAGTCCAAGACGAACCTTTTTCACATTGTCAACTCCCTTTTGGGATTTTTGGAGAATCTCTCATGATTCCTTTGCGGTAGTGGCACATGAAATCTTCTCGAACATTGCTTTATCCAAACATAGATGTATGATAGAAAGAGCTTGTTGATCTTTACGGCGAGATCTTGTCAACACGTCTTTTGAGCTTGACTCAAAGTTGCATCTTCATCCTGCTCATGCAGCCTTTTTCTATAATCTCCTAAGCATCTTGAGAGCCAAGAAGGCTTTTAGACGAATTGTCCAATTATTGTAATTATCCTTCGTCAGGCAAGCGAATTGAAATGGAAGCATCCCATTAGCCATCATTTTTATCTAGCTCTAAATACCACTTTGTCAGAAAGTGGAAAAAGCTATTTTGAATATAGAGAAAATATATTAAACTTTATTATCTCTTCTAACTTGGGCATCTACAACTGAAAGCTCTTACCCCTATATATAGGCTATTTTAAAAATCCAAAGCCAAATAGGAATTGATTAAACCAATCCTTTATATAATAAAATAGCTAGTAGATCAATCCTAATTTAACTAGAAAAATAATCAATAAACTAATCCTAATATAATTAGGACTCCTAAACATATCTAAATTCTAAAATCAAGTTTATCTTCTAACAAGTTGAAGGTAAGAAACATCATACGAGATGAGGGAAAGATAATGATAATCCTAATATGAAGAATCAGGATGCTGAGCACCATCAGCGCATGGATCACGAACATAAGGAGAATGATCCAAACCCGAGGGCTCGTATGAGGATAAACATAGCTAATAGAAAATGGTAAGAATGGTCCAAGCAAGGAACATGTCATTGAAAAACCTGATTATAGGTTCCAGCATTTTCGTCAGAATAATTCTAAGGGCTTCAGGCGATTATGGATGGACGCAGAGAGGAGGTTTAGCAAATGAAGGTTCCAGTTGAAACTCCTTTGCTGCGTTAGATATGTTGGTGTGAGATGGGAAGAGTGATGCATCAAACCTAAGGGATTTCAGAGATGAGGCGTTGCGGAACAATATGATAATAGTGTCAAAGTGCCTTCATCAGTCAAACTAGTTTTGAATGAGCGGTTGCAGATGAGAATATGGGGAGGCATGAGGAGGTTGAAAATGTTGAAATTGAGTTTGATAATAACTTGGCTGTGGTCCAGTACGAAGGAGACCAAATGAAATCGGAACCTGGGGATATTGAGGATACAGCTACGCAGAATCTGAATACAGTGGAAGTTTAGTTACAACAAAATGAAAATACCAACAATTAGAAAGGAGCATTGGAAGTTAGTGTGATAGCTATGGGGGTGAGTGGTCCTTCGAATTCCTTGTGCATAGAAGAGTCTGGAGAAGACAAGGACTATGTTTTTGTGCATTTGGTTGACAGTGACGTGGAAGGTTCTGGGCAATTGGAGAAGGGCGAAGAGGAAGGATTCCAAGAGGTGTTGTTAGTGGGTAAAAGGAAAACAAGGAAACAGAAAGTGGTAGCAATGCTAGTTGGAGGTGGAATGATAACTAGAAGTAAAAGTAACTGCATAATGCTGTCCAAAGAAGTGATTCAATTGCCTCCTCAATGATAACTAGAAGTATTCTCTTGGCAGTCTTGAGATGTATCTTAGTAGGAGCCTCCATAAAATGGCTGACAAGTCCCCACAGCAAAGATAATATCAGGTCTTGTGCATGTCAAGTACCTTAGGCTTCCGACTAAACTCTTGAATAATGTTGGATCTACTCGTTCTTCTGCATCATTTCTTGACAATTGCACTCCACATTCGATTCGAGTATTTACTAGCTGGCAATTTTCCATATTGAACTTATTTAGGATTTCTTTTGCATAACCTCCTTGAGAAATAAATATTCCTTCATCTGTTTGCTTCACCTCAATTCCAAGATAATAGAACATGAGTCATATATCAGTCATCTCGAACTTTTTCGCTATTATCCTTTTAAACTCTCCAAATAAGCTTGGATTGTTGCCCATGAAAATCAAGTCATCCACATACAAGAAAACAATCGAAATATCTCCATTTTGACACTTTGTGTAGAGAGCGTGCTCATGTGAAAACTTAGAGAAATTATTATGACGAAAGTATTCATCCATTCTACTATACCAAGCTCTTGGAGCTTGTTTTAAGCCATAAAGGCCTTTGTTTGGCTTCAAAACTTTGTTTTTAGATCCTTTCTCTACATAACCTAATGGTTGTTCAATATAAACATCTTCATTCAAAAAACCATTCAGAATGCAAATTTCACATTTAATTGATGAATTTTCCATTTATATTGAGCTATCAAACATATAATAAATCTTATAGTTTCCAAGCGAGCAACAAGAGCAAATACCTCATCATAGACAATACCTTTCCACTTCACCTTTTGCATTTCTCTTTATTTTGCAGACCTATTTTACTCCAATGGCTTTGTGTCTTTCGAGTAAAGTTGCAAGCTCCCAAGTCTTATTCTTCTTGATCGCCTTGATCTCTTCATCCATAGCTTCTCTCCATTTTTCATTCTTATCAGCTTCCTCGAATGTTATTGGCTCGCAATCAGCAAGAAGACAAAAGAGAGTTAGTTCATCATTTAAATTTTGAGTTACATCATAAATTTCACTCAAACTTCTATATCGAGGAGCTCTTTCTTCAGGACTTGAACTTGTTGCAAAGGAGTTTCCTTGACCTACTGATTGGAGATGGAGTTGGAGTTGGAGTTGAAGTTAGAGTTGAAACTGTACTTGAAATTGGAGTAGGAAATGGAGAGGTATAATCCCTATTTGCTTCTACTTCTTGCTCTTATAGTGATAAGAATCTATCTTCTTTTTCCTCATTAGTGCCCTAATCCCATTCTGCTTTTTCATCAAATTGAACATCTCTGCTAATAATAATCCTTCCACTAATAGGACTGTAGAGCTTGTAGCCTTTGGCGCATCTATCGTAGCCAATAAAAATAAGCTTTTGACTCTGGTTGTCAAGCTTGGATCTAACATGATCTGGAACATGAGCATAAGCTATGCATCCAAAAACTCGTAAATGTTTGATGTCAGACTTCTTTTTATACTAGGCTTCTAATGGTGTCTTGTTAGAAAGACTCTTTGTAGCACAATGATTCAAAAGATACACAGCACAGCAACAGCTTCAGCCCAAAATTCTTTCGGCATTCCTTTGGTCTTCAACATGCTCCGAATCATCTCAAGAATCACTCTATTTTTTCTCTTAGCAACTCCAATTTTTTTAGGCCATCGAGGAACTGTCAAAGGACGTCGAACACCCTGATCTTCAAGAACCTTTCAAATTCTTTTGATGTGAATTCTCTGCCTCTATCAGATCTCAAGGCTTTTATCTTATGGCCACTTTCCTTTTCAACAAGGGCCTTAAATATCTTGAACTTCTCAAAAGCTTTAGATTTTTCTTTTAAAAAATAGACCCAAGTTTTGTGGCTATAATCATCAATGAAAAAAATAAAGTACTTATTTTTACCATAGGAACTTGGATTTATAGGTCCACAAATATAGGTATGGACAAGTTCTAGTGGTCTCCTTGCTCTTGAGGTAGCCTCCTGTGGAAACTTTTCCTAGCTTGTTTTCCAAGAAGACAGCCTTCACAGATTTGCTCCGAATGATTAATGAGAGGCAATACATTCACCTATTGTTTTTTCACATCAAAGACAAATTTTCAAAATTTATGTGCCCAAATCTCAAATGCCAAAGCAAGAAGTTTCTTTTACAAAAGCTTTAAAATATTTTGCTGTATCATTCTGAATATTTAGTACAAACAATCTATTTCTTGTCATTGGCACTTTTGTTATCAAAACATTATTTTCATCCCTTATTACACAATGTTTATCTTCCAATAAAATTGTATAATTTTTCTCAAGAAGTTGGCCAAGACTCAAAATATTACTTTTTAATTTTGGCACATAATATACTTCAGAAATAAGATGATGTCTTCCATCTTTCAAACGAATTAGAATCTTACCTTTGCCTTCCACAAATATCGTAGAGCCATCTCCAAATTTTATATTGCCCTTGACAGTTTCATCAAGCCCTACAAACATATTCCTCTTGCCACTCATATGATGCTAGCTCGTATCAAGATACCATGAAGTTCCATCTCCATTAGGATCACCTTGATGGGCCATTAGCAAGGTTATTTCCTCTTCTCCTTGTTTCTCCATGTAATTTGCTTTCTCAGACAAATTTTGGATTTTTCCTACATTCATTAGAATAACGCCCAAATTTCTATCAATTGTAACATTAAATTGACGATTTATCATACTTTCCTTTGCCTCTTCCATGCCCAGGTCCTTGTGTGTTGTTCTCTTCTTGATTAGATTGATTAAATCCTCATCTTCTGCCACGTCCTCACCCTTTTTGTCCACGACCATGTCCTCGTCTTCCTTGGCCTCCATTATTATTGGAGTTTTCCTCTTTCTTCAAAGTAAGATTGCTTTGAAGAACCTTTTCAAGCACTTCCTTATCCTTCTTTTTATGTCTTTCTTCATGGGTTCGTAGAGCCATCTCCAAATTTTACATTGCCCTTGATAGTTTCATCAAGCTCTGCAAGCATACTCCTCTTTCCACTCATATGACTGTTAGCTGCTGTATCAAGATACCATGAAGTTTCATCTCTTTTAGAATCACCTTGATGGGCCATTAACAAGGTTATTTCCTCTTCTCCTTGTTTCTCCATGTAATTTGCTTTCTCAGCAAATTTTTGATTTTTCCTGCATTCATAAGAATAATGCACAAATTTCGACAATTGTAACATTGAATTGATGATTTATCATACTTTCCTTTGCCTCTTCCATGCCAGTCCTTGTGTGTTGTTCTCTTCTTGATTGGATTGATTAAATCCTCTTCTTTCGCCACGTCCTCACCCTGTTTGTCCAAGACCACGTCCTCGTCTTCCTTGGCCTCTATTATTATTGGAGTTTTCTTCTTTCTTCAAAGCAAGATTGCTTTGAAGAACCTTTTGAAGGACTTCCTTATCCTTCTTTTATGTCTTTCTTCATGGGCTTGGAACGAACCCATGAATTCATCAATGGACATAATATCTAAATCCTTTTATTCTTCAATGGCTAAAACAATATATTCATATTTTGGATGCAAAGAATGATGGATTTTTTCTACTACACAGACATCTTTCAAAACTTCTCCATATCTTTTTAATTGATTAGAAACTACCAATACTCTTGAAATACAATTTGATATAGACTTAGTATCATTCATATGGAGAGATTCGAACTCACCTCTTAAAGTCTGAAGACGAACCTTTTTCACTTTGTCAACTCCTTTTTGGGATTTTTGGAAAATCTCTCATGCTTCCTTCGCGGTAGTAGCACATGAAATCTTCTCGAACATTGCTTTATCCAAACATAGATGGATGATAGAAAGAGCTTGTTGATCTTTCTGACGAGATCTTGTCAACACGTCTTTTTGAGCTTGACTCAATGTTGCATCTTCATCCTGTTCTGTGTAGCCTTTTTCTATAATCTTCTAAGCATCTTGAGAGCCAAGAAGGCTTTTAGATGAATTGTCCAATTATTGTAATTATCCTTCGTCAGGCAAGCGAATTGAAACGGAAGCATCCCATTAGCCATCATTTTTATCTAGCTCTAGATACCACTTTGTCAGAAAGTGGAAAAGGCTATTTTGAATATGGAGAGAATATATTAAACTTTATTATTTCTTCTAACTTGGGCAACTACAACTGAAAGCTCTCACCCCTATATATAGGCTATTTTAAAAATCCAAAGCTAAATAGGAATTGGTTAAACTAATCTTTTATATAATAAAATAGCTAATAGATCAATCCTAATTTAAGTAGGAAAATAATCAATAAACTAATCCTAATATAATTAGGACTACTAAACATATCTAAATTCTAAAATCAAGTTTATCTTCTAACAAGCTGAAGGTAAGAAACATCATACGAGATGAGGGAAAGATAATGATAATCCGAATACGAAGAATCAGGATGCTGAGCACCATCAGCGCATGGATCACGAACATAAGGAGAATGATCCAAACCCGAGGGCTCGTATGAGGATAAACATAGCTGACAGAAAATGGTAAGAATGGTCCAAGCAAGGAACATGTCATTGAAAAACCTGATTATAGGTTCCAGCATTTTCGTCAGAATAATTCTTAGGGCTTCAGGCCAGTTATGGATGGACGCAGAGAGGAGGTTCAGCAAACGAAGGTTCCAGTTTGAAACTCCTTTGCTGCGTTAGATATGTTGATGTTAGATGGGAAAGAGTGATGCATCAAAACTAAGGGTTATCTGAGATGAGGCGTTGCAGAAGAATATGATAATAGTGTCAAAGCGCCTTCATCAGTCGAACTAGTTTTGAATGAGCAGTTGCCAGATGAGAATATGGGGAGGCATGAGGAGGTTGAAAATGTTGAAATTGAGTTTGATAATAACTTGGCTATGGTCCAGTACGAAGGAGACCAAATGACATCGGAACCCGGGGATATTGAGGATACAGCTACGCAGAATCTGAATACAGTGGAGGTTTAGTTACAACAAAATGAAAATACCAACAATTATAAAGGAGCATTGGAAGTTAGTGTGATAGCTATGGGGGTGAGTGGTCCTTCGAATTCCTTGTGCATAGAAGAGTCTGGAGAAGACAAGGACTATGTTTTTGTGCATTTGGTTGACAGTGACGTGGAAGGTTCTGGGCAATTAGAGAAGGGCGAAGAGGAAGGATTCCAAGAGGTGTTGTTAGTGGGTAAAAGGAAAACAAGGAAACAGAAAGTGGTAGCAATGCTAGTTGGAGGTGGAATGATAACTAGAAGTAAGAGTAACTGCATAATGCTGTCCAAAGAAGTGATTCAATTGCTTCCTCAATGATTAATATTTTTAATCTGGAATTTAAGAGAGATTGCAAGCTCTCGAGGCCTTCGCAGACTTAAACATCTTATTAAGGAACATCATATCAAAATGATGGCTATTTTAGAGCCAATGGTTGATCGTGATGAACTGTCGCTCTTTGCTAGGAAGTTGGGTTTCATGCACAGGGTGGCAAATGTAGCGAATAAAATCTAGTGCTTTTGGAGTGAAGAGATGAAGGTCCAGTGGTAAATGATCGTATGTAGTGTCCATCTTCGGGGATTACTATGCCTTGGTTTTTGAAGCAGTTCCTGGTTAACTTGCTGTACGCTAATAGTTACAAATTTGAGCGTGTCAACCTCTGGTGTGAAATTGAACATATAGCTTTGGTTAATGATCTTCTTTGGATGGTTAGGGGTGATTTTAATACAAATCTCCATGCCGATAAGAGGAGATTTGGAGCTAATCCTGACAAGGCTTATACGGAAGCTTTCCGAGCTTGTTTATTCACTTGTGGTTTAATAGATGCAGGCTTTGAAGGTAGTAAATTTACCTGGACAAACAAACGCTTGTTTCAATGGTTGGATCGCATTTGTATAAATGGGGAATGGGGGTCGTGTTTTCCAATGACAAGAGTTCGACATTTGGAAAGTGGGACTGGATCAGACCCTAGGCCATTACTTCTTTCGTTTGATTGTGATAAGGAGCGAGGACCTTCTTCATTTTGGTTTACACATATGTGGTGTAAGCTCCGGGATTTTATTGAGATTGTGAAGAGCAGTTGGGCGCAGCCATTTGAAGCTAATGGGACTAGAAGATTTTGGGGTAAATTGTAGAGACTCAAGGGCAAACTTAAATGGTGGAATAAGTATCGTTTTGGAAATATTATGGACAAAGTGAAAGAAGCCAAAAAATTGTGAAGATTAGTGAGCAGAAGTTTGAGGAAGTTCCATCACAAGAGAATAAGGCAGCACTCTTGAAAGCTGTAGCTAATTTGAATAGTGCTCTATGTATTGAAGAACAATTTTGGAGGCAAAGGGTTGGATGCAAATGGCCAGTAGAGGGGGAGAGAAATACAAGGTACTTTAGGCTCTCATGGCTAAAAGTCGAGTAAGGAATGGTATATGGTCGATAATGGATCCTCGGGGTCAGGTTATTGAGGATAAAGATCATGTTAAGCATTCTGCAATTGATTTTTAGAAGATTACTTGAAAAGGATGACAATTTGGACGCTGCAGGTGATTGGAGTGTTGTTTCGCAAATGGTTACCGAAGATGATAATGGGATGTTGAATTGTCTTCCTAGTATTGCTGAAGTCAGGGAAGCTGTTTTCGCCCTTGATGAGAAGAGCGCTGCAGGGCCAGATGGGTTCACTTCGGCTTTTTTTTAAACATTGTTAGGAGGTTATTTTGAAGATCTCATGGATGCTGTTCACAGTTTTTTTAAGGGACAAGAGCTGCCCAGAGGTGTGGTTGCAACCTCTATTGTTTTACTGCCCAAAAAAGATAATCCAAAATGGTGGAGCGAGTTTAGGCCTGTTAGTTTGTGTAACGTTTTCTACAAAATTATTTACAAGGTTTTATTTAATAGGCATGGCCTATTTCTACCCAAGCTGATATCAGCTAATAAAAGTGGTTTCGTGCAAGGTTGATTGATTAGTGATAATATTCTTTTGGCTCGAGAACTAGTTCATTTGGTAGATGAGAGAGTTGCTTGAGGGAACACGATCCTTAGGTTAGATATGATGAAAGCTTGCAATAGGTTGGATTGGAAGTTTCTCTTTGTTGTGCTTGAAGCCTTTGGCTTTGCACAGGATTGTATTCATAAAATCAGGAGATACATCACAAGCAGTTGGTTTTCTATTTTATTGAATGATGAACTAACTGATTTTTTCCCATCCTCACGTGGTTTAAGGCAACGCGATCCACTTTGTTGAATGTTGAATGTTGAATGTTGTTCATTATTGCAGTAGATTATCTATCTCAGTGTCTCAGTAAATTACAAGAAGAGAAGCTTGCTGTTAGATTTTTATCCAGAAATTCTATCCTTGTTTCACATTCGAGTTTCGCGGACGATATTATTATCTTTACTAATAGGTGTCATTCTTCTTTGGATTCTATCATAAAGGTTCTTGAGCATTATGAGAATTTGTTCAGTCAAAAGTTGAATAAGGACAAAAGCGGCTTTATTGTTTCTTCAAAAGCTCCTTCTTTGAGAGTTTCTATAGTGGCTTTGGCTATTGTTTTCATTGGCAGCAACTACCTATTAAATACTTGGCTGCTCCTTTACAAAAAGGGAGGAAAAAGACTATGTTGTTTGATGATTTATTTTTGAAGATTGCAAAGAAGTTAGAGGGATGGGAGGCAAAGACATTATCTGCAGGTGGTCGTATTACTTTGTTGCACAACACTCTTACTACAATGCCCATGTATTTATTGCAGGTTCTTCGACCACCTGAAGCAGTTTTTGGTAGGCTGGAAAGGATTTTTAATGTCTTTCTTTGGGGTGATAAAGAGGCAAATAAACGCATAAGATGGTGTTCATGGAGAAATTTTGTTATCCTGTAGTAGAGGGTGGCCTAGGAATAAGAACGTTAAAAGATTATGGTGGCGTTTGTGTACCTCTGATGGGCTATGGAGTCAGTTTTTGAATGATAAATATTATAGAGGGGTTTATCTTCTTTTAGTTGAGCTTAAGGCAAGAAATTCTTCTGTATGGCAAAGATTGGTGAAAATTAGAAATAAAGCCGATGATTTTATTTGCTGGAGGCTTGGATCTTGGGAGGCATGGTTTTAGCATGATTATTGGTTACTTGATGGGCGTTTGACTGATTGGATTCATAGGGAAGATCTACCAGCTATGCGAGTGAAGGATTTGTTATGCAATAAAGCATAGGATGTTAATTTGTTATCGCAATGCCTTCCACCTTATTGGGTTCATAAAGTTCTTTCTGTCCTATTAACTGTGGCATTGAGGACACTTTTTATTCGAGGGGGTCTAGTGAAGCCAAGTTCGAAATAAAGGTGGCCTAGGAACAAGTTCATCAAAGATTACCATCAAATTTTGTGTTTAAATTTATCTGGCACCTTTTTCACCTTTGAAAATCTCCTTTTTTGTATGGCAGTTATTAAACAATGGATCCCCTTAAAGAACTTTTGATGAAAAAGGGGGTTCAACTGGCTTCTCGTTGTCACTGTTGTGCTTTCTTGCAAAATATTGATCATTGTTTTTTTTTTTGCTTCTAATATAGTGCAAGGTGTTTGGAGTTACTTTGCTGCTAGGTTTGGATGACGAAGCTGGTTGATGCTGTCTGCACGACAATGTATTTTCACTTGGCTTTTGTCTAGTTCGATGGGAGGCAAAATTAGGGGTGGGAATATCGGATACTTATCCGAATTCGAATCGTATCCGAACTCGATTGAATAGAAAAATTATGAAAACTTGAGATACGGATATATCCGAATCCGATATCCGATACAAATACCGGATATCGAATAGGAATTTGGATAATTTTTTACTATTCGAATCTAATCCGAAATATCCGAAAAATAAAACACATATAAAAATATATTAATTTTATGTTAAGGGCTTCATTGTCTAAAGATGGTTCAACATTTTATTATTTTATAATTTTTAACTTTATTTTAAATATTTTAGTTTTATGTCCTACATTTTGGGATATTTTATTTGTTTAACTTTTGGTACAATAAAAATATTTGATGACTTGTTTAACTTTTAGTACAACAAAAAATATTTGATGACTTGTTATGAAATATAGATTATGATAGATTTTGTATTTACTATGGGCTATGGTATGTGTGACATATTAATGTAGATTATGATCTGTAGTAAACTTATATATATATATTGGTTATTATCTACTATTATTTTTTATGGCATATTAGTGTGAATTATAATTTGGGATAAACTTCATATTTAGTGAAATGTGTTAATTTTTCTTTTCAATACAATTTAATATTGTTGTAGTTCAAGTGGCACTAAATTTATATGGTTATAATGTTGTTTAGTAGTAAAATATTAAATGAGAAATTAAATATATTTTGATTATTAAATAAATCCAAAAATCCAACTATCCGAATCCGAAAATATCCGTTATCCGAATATCTAATATCCGGTCGAATAGATACTTTTAAACTATCCGATCGGATAGTTGATTTTCTAATCCAATATTCGATTATCCATTCCGATTCCCACCCCTACCGCGTGATCCTACCTACTATTACTTTATGGAACTTGTGGCTAGAGGGGAATGATGCTAAGCACCGTCAAATAGGTTTTCATCTGCGTAGGATAATATGAAGGACTAAAATTTGGTTGGTCAGTTAAATCAAGCTGGTTTGTTACAAATGGGAGCACTGGCAAGGAGATCTAGATGCTATGGTTTTGTTTCAAGTGTCTTTTACTCCTCCAAGGAGTAGGTTCCTTGTCTTATTAAATGGATTGTCCCTCCTACCGGTTGTGGGAAGTCAAATGTAAGTGGGAGCTTTAGAAGCAATGAAGATATAGCTAGTGGAGGGAGTGTTTTAAGGAATGAGGATGGCGAGTAAATTTTTGGTTTCTATGAATCATCGGGCCAACAATCTGTCATCGGTGCAGAACTTCAGGCACTTACTACGGGACTTCGATTTTGCTTGGAAAGAGGGTTCATTGATTGCTGGATAGAAATGGATTTTTTATGGGCGGTGAAATTGCTGCAAAGTGCAGCAGATTCTTGGGAAATTTATCATGTTATTGTTTGCGCGAGGAGGTTGCTTCATGAGGTTCGGGCTAAGATTGAGCACATTTGTCGTGAAGGGAATAAACTGGTGGATTATCTTCCGAATTTGGGAAAAGAAGTGGCAGGCTTGCATGTGGTTGAGGGTGCTAGTGAGTTACCGCAGCTATATGGATTATTGCGTTGCGATCGATTCGGCCTTCCTAGTTTTAGGTTCTAATTTTGTAAGGATAATAAGTACAGCCTTATTTATTTTCCTTTGCATTTTATTATTTGTAAGGATCACTACTAGAAAATTAGCTTTTAGTGACCGCCATAATCGGTCACTAAAGCATGAAATCGGTCGGTAAAAACAATTAGCGACCGATTTAGCGACCACCGATGTTGGTCACTAAACCCTTGGTCGTTAAATTAAAAATAGCGGTCGATTTGGAATCGATCTGAATAGCGATCGAATCGCCGGTCGGTAAACTTACCGATCGAAATAGATGGTCGGTAAAATTACCGACCATGTTACCGATCGAAATGGCGTCGGTAAAAGTACCGACCAAACAAAATTACCGATCGAATTTGCGGTCGGTAAAAGTACCGATCGAGATAGGTGGTCGGTAAAATTACCGACCGAATGGTAAAATTACCGACGAATTGGCGGTCGCTAAAATTACCGACCGATGCGTGGTCGGTAATTTTAGCGACCACAAATTCGTTGGTAATTTTAGCGACCGCCTATTTCGGGTCGCTAATTTCAGCATTCATAGTTTTAGCGACCGATTAAGAATCGGTCGCTAATTTTGTTAAATAAGTGCAATACCTTACCCAGTTTAGTTTACACATAAACCTGCTAGCAATTCAGATATATACACATATATCATCACAAATTTGTAATATAATAAACCAAATGCATTTAAACACATCTTGCAATCCAAATTTTCCTACATAAAGCATACAATAATGTGCCACTTAAAAACTTTAAAACATACACAAAACAATGTACCAAACTAAGTACTATTTTCATCCACACATTATAAAGTATTTTGTTTACTAACATAACACAATCATTTTTTAGGAAGGGGTGGATCCAAAGATGGCAATTGAGTGGTCAATCCTGCTGACTGCAACATTAATCTCATTTGTTCCATCATAGTAGCTTGTTGATGTTGGAATTTTTTCTCTACCTCAATTTCTTTGCGTTGTAATTGTTGTTCAATTTTTTCTTGCATTTGTCGCTCCATTTCTTCTCGCATTTGTCGCTCCATATCTTCTCGCATTTATTGCTGGGAGGACATCAATTCAGAGATCTTAGCTTCATACCTCTCTTGTTGTTCGAGAAGGCGAGCATCCAATTGTGCTTGAGAGAGCAAAGAAGTGCAACCTATAGAAGAAGATCTTTGAGCCACATCGTTTGGGAGGAATGATCCCTTCGAAGTTACTAATGGGCAAGCCAAATGTAGTACCCTTCTTCACACCCCCAATTGCATCATAAAAAAGTTCAGGATCAAAGTACTTATCTGACTGGTTGATGCTACTTTCTCCGCTCTCGTCAGATTCTTGTATCTTCTGTACGCAAAGCTCATTATAACATTCCTACATATAATGAGTCAAAAAGCATAGTTTAGTTATAAACAATTAACCAAAATCATAAAATAAAATGTGAACTTAATGAAGTAACAAGTTAGATATG